>JAQIXD010001075.1:0-17827 GCA_034699985.1 Minunthozetes semirufus
CAGATTCATTGTTGAATATTCAATTGAGAAGATGATTTAGATTTAAAACTAAACCATAAATAGAAAGCAATTTAAATGTTTGAATAAAATATGTGTATAAAACGCAAAACAAAATTTTATTAACAATTTTGAAGAATTTATTGAAATTCAATAAACACTTTTATCTTGTTTTTTGATTGAAAAGTTATTTTAAACCGGATAATCGTAAGACTGAATTTATGTTCGATTATCAATTCAAAAGTTTTCAAACACATTTTACTATCAAAAGCTTTCAGTGACTGACAGACATGAAAACGATTTAACAAAAGGTTTAACACATCATTTCTTAGGGATGACCACAAAAATCCTCTATAAGTAATCACAGCATAATAGCAAATCAGTGGGTGTACATGGTGAAATTTAAAAAATATCATTGGCATCCATTGATATAAAGTTTTTTTCTTTCAAAATTCAGATAAACTTCAAAATGTTGAGAGACTTGGATATTGTTGGTAAAACCCCCACTTTGTTATCCTAATGGGAAAGACTGCCTAAAAAGATAATCATTAGATTCATCTGAATTTGTTTTAAGTCGAGCCAATAATCAGTGTTTCGACTAACAAGTAGTCAGTAGTCAGCCCTACAAACAAACAGAGTCTTCAAAAGACTTAAAAATATTTTAAAAAGTCTTAAAAGAATTTATCGCACAATTCGTTGGAGTGTGAGATCCGAAGACCTATTGCAAGAAGAAAATTGTGTTTCTAAGTCACTGGCAGTTATCGATGCATAACTACCTGTGCGAACACCAGTGCTGAGCAGCGGATCGCTCGGCTCCACCAGAATTTTCAGCACAAGAGACGATTCATCTGTTTTTGCAAACAACTCATTCGCCTCAGTATTTGGCAAACGGTTAATGAATACACTCTGAATGCTAGCAATAGTTGTCAGAAGGCTTTCCAATTGAGTCCTACCCTACTCTCTAACCGTTTTACTTCAGATCAAATAAATTTTCATAACTTTTCACCGAAATATCAGTTATTAATTAATGACAAAACTTTTTCGTCGTTTAAATAATGTTTTATTAAAACAAAAGTTTTCTTTGAATTAAGTTTTTGTTAATTAATTTGTTTTATAATTTATTCTGTTTTTTGTTTAATATAATAATGAATTTATACACAATTTTAAGTTTCATTCAACTTTTGGTTTAAAAATTTGGTTATTTTTCAAGAATATTCTCATAATTTACTAAGTTCATCTAATAAGCTTCAACTTCTAACCAAGGACAATTTGTGAAATGGGATGTTTAGTGAAAAATCACAGAACTTTATTACTGACTATTGTGGCGATTATCTTGTTTTTTGAAGGTAAGTGTCGATCCCCAAAACTAATACAAACATTGATAAATGAATAACTCAATTACCAAGCTAAACTGAAAATGTTATCCATCATTTTTAATTAAATACTCAAATTGATTGAAGATGTTAGTGAATAGTTTTGAAATATCCTTGTGAAACAATATTAATAGATGGGTTTAAATTGAAAACAAAATATTTTATCAAACAAGTAATCAAATGTCCTTTTTTTGTCGTTTTTGTTTGACCAGAAACCGGAGCCAATCAGCTGGAAGTCGCCAAAAAATATGGCAAAAGATTTGGGAATAAAAACAAACAAAATAATAGTACAACGGATTCAAAGGTAGGAATAATTTGTTTCTTTAATTGTATTCAATGAATGGATATATGACTGAGAATAAGATCAATGAATTTACTGTCGATTTGCATAAGAATCCAATTATTAAGACTCAAAGCTATTGAGATGTAAACCATTTTCCGGATCAACACATTTATTCATTTGAATCCTATTTAATATTCGTCACTCTATTTGTTTGGCGATAGACTATTAAATCGATTCGACACCTGATGAATACCTTGATATTACTAGAGCTGATTCTCTATCATAAATATGTTAAATAAATAATTTTTATTTAAATGACAAATGTTTTCAAATAATAGCCAGGGTGTTGGCAAATATTAATCAATTAACACACCCTAAAACATTTTGCGATATCTTGTTTATTTAAATTATCGAATTTTTATTAGACTGACCTTGATCGATTGATTGTTTCAAAGTTAATTTCTTGCGATTCTAATTCAAATTTTAGTTTTTGTACGTTTAATAGTATAATATTTAGGTGAGACTTTGCCAGAACAATGTTTGTGAGAACTTTCGCAAAAGCCAAGACTAAAAACAAGTGAAGCAAATAAATACTTTGTATTAACTTCTATTGAATAAACTGTATGCGAATGTTTGGAAATACGGTCTCGAAATACAATGGGTTGTGCAAAAAAACGAAATCGATAATACTTTTTGATTTCTTTACTATTTTTGTGGGAAAAATAGACTTTTTATTTGAGTTTAGGTCTAATTATAAAATAATTCAATCATATTATACACAAATTCATTCCCAATAGTCGAAAGGCATGACTGAAGTTAATAGATAACTCATTGAACATTATATAATAATAGCTATTTTCACATCAAATATTACTTTTTCGTAGACATAAAAACTGAGTCTTCAATGAAATTAAGTCTCCTTTTAATGAGATTTCTCTTATTTTTCAATAAAAAATTAATAATAAAAACTAATAATAAATATCTTTTATATAACATTCAATACTTTTCTCCGATAATTATAAACCAATTTTTGATTTCAAAGTTATTTAGATTCAATTATTTGTAAATTTATTGCAAAACATGGATTAAGTCAATGAATTTTAATCTTTTTATTCATTAATTAATGCAATAATTTTTACCTATCTTTTGACTAATTAATGGGTGTTTTAAAAAGAAAATCAGTAATTGAGTTAAACTCTGTTCACAATTATATAACATTTGCGTGAAAAGTGGTTTTGGATTAAATAACTTAAGGCTTAAGCTTTGGTTTAAAAAACACTGAAATTGAAAAATAAATCTTAATATGAAAATCGTGTCCATAATTATGATATTCGGTGGTTTAGTCACTGGTTTTGTGGATATAAATATAACTTATATTCATAGAATTGGAACGAAAAAATGACCAAGAAAAAAATGAAGATAAAATCAAAATTGATTGATAGTAATGTTCGAATCACTTATAAAAAATATTTTTAAACATATTTACAAAATGAGTTTATTTTGTGTGAGACCTCACCCACGAAAAGGTGTTATCTTAATGTTCTCTTCAACAGGTATTTCGTCTCAAAAAATCATTTCAAAGTCAATATCAATGATTGATCTTTAATACTAACCAAGATTATTATAGTAGTGGAATCGTTGAAATAAATCAATTTGAATAATGCTTATCAAATAATCGGAGGTAATTTATGATCGATAGTTCAAAGACTTGTTAATTGATTGAATCAAGAATTTTATTTGATGTGAAAATTCATAGTAAACTAGATTTTCAATTATATCGTCTGAAACCCTATTAATTGACTCTTATTTTTCATAATTTGGTATTTAATTGAATATTCGTTAAACTAATATCGGTTAAATCAAAAGGGTTTGAGGGAGTGAGTGAGGGCTCATATTATATTTACTTAATTTTACAAAAATAACCTATCATAATTATTACTAGTTATTCAAAAGAGAAAAATAATTAGGTGAAGATAAACTTGAATTTCACTAAATCACTCAAAAAATAGTTTTAGTTGAATAATAAAAGTATGTTATTGTGTTTTCATATCTTCCCACTATTAGATAACAACTAACCCCTATCCCATCGAGCAAACTAATAATAGCCCAGTGGACAGTTATGTAAGGTATTTCCTATCCTTCAAACAGGCTGATGACCTAATACACACCCAGCGTGCTTCTGATTGATAAGATATCAAAATATTAGTGATCATGGTGGGATTTTAATTGCTTCATATAATGAGATTTTTGTCAAATCTTTTCTTAAGACCTAATTATGTGATAAACAACTAAAAGATAAAAACGAATCAAATAAATAAATATTAAATTAATGAATAAAATAATCTTTTTATAGAACCATTGATTTCAACAATTTTAAAGCTTAAGTCAATGCTAATTGGACTGATTCTAGAAAGATTCTTTCACAATTGTTGAGATAGTCAAAGTATTTAAGTGAAACACCTTTTAATTGATCCAGGTGCAGCTATTTGCGCAAGAAATTGAAAATCAGTCAATTTTGCTCAATTGGTGATCAGATATTTTTGGAATCTATTCAATAGATGTATTCAAGTTCAATAAGGAAATGATGGCTGATTGAAGATATCAGAGCGAAACCCTGGTCATTGTTTGTTTAGTCAATGGATAACAAAACAAATTATCCAATTAATTGAACTCAAGTACCAAAAATCGATAAAAAGCGATAAACCAGTTATCCGTTAATAAAACGGTTGAATAAATGTGTGATTTCTTCAAATGGTTTAATCAATCGCTCGGATTAAATGTCAGAAGATTTCATCACTGGTTTGGTCTTGGATTGTGTGAAACAGTCATTAATTGTCTGTTTGTGTTGACTGTCTTTTTGAATAATTAGTCTTTGAATTTATTCTTCAGACTATTCTTGCAATTTGTCGTTAATGTTGACAACAATTAGAGTGTTTCTAATGATTGTCTAATCAGAGAACAGTTCACAAGAATTTACAAATACTTTGATTTCAAAAATTTCAGATAATTTATGATTATTTTGTCAAACAAAAGGACTTTTTCTTGTTTTTGAAGTCGAGGCAAACTTTCTCTGAACATAAATCTCTTAAATATTAATTAATTTTTCGTAATTGTATTTCATTTGAATATTTGTTTATTTATTTTGTTATAATTACTTTAAATATAGAAATACTTTCTTTATATAGATTTTGATTTTGTTTTTCAAAAAATTTATATAATTTTCAAATCTATATTTATATATATTTTGCTCAACCGATTCATTGAAATGTCACTGGTTATATTTTGGTTAGAAATAAATTAAAAATGAAATAGTGCAAATTGAGTTTTTCAATAAGTAATTTGTCAAACAATTAGATAGAGAATGTCAAAAACATTTCTTATTTAGATTATTTACAACTTTCTAAGTTTAATTAAAATTTTCTATTAAAGTGTGCCTGATTAAATTTTGAATGTTTAAATTTTATCAAGACTATTTTTACAGAACAAAATTGCAATTGAAAATTCAATTTTTAAAGTTTATCTTTGAAATCAGTGTTTTTCATTTTGTTATCATTTTTATCTTGATATAATTATAGACCAAGAATATGGAAAAGAATTTGGATGTTTGACCGGAATATTTTTTTTTTTTTTTTGATGCCTTTTACATGTGAAAAGTCAGTTGATCTGAAAAGGGTGTCCTATAATTGAATTATAATATATTTGTGTTTAGAAAAAGATATTTTCTTTTATTGAATTATATGTCAATTATTTGTCAAACGTTTGAAAAGTAATTAAAAATTCAGTTCAATATAATTATGAATATTCGTGTCTGGGATTCGACTCCTTATTGCTTATCTCTAAAATCTTGCGATTTATTGTGAAGAGTTGTTGAGAGCACAGGCAGAGCAATATAGTGCACAGACTGCAATATTTAGAGCAAATAATTGGCGATAATTATGATGACAAATACAAAATAAATACAATCGATTCGCTTGGTTTCCAAGAAATATAAAATTATTTTATTTATTTTTGCCGTTAATTAGAGTCGGATCTAATCAGATGAAAATGTTTATGAGTTTTGTTGAATATTAGGCAAAACCGCAGCAAAATTCGGTTAAAAAGACCCGGAAAGTTCACTATTTTCACAAATAAGGCTAATTTGCTAATAATCATATTATAATCTTGCTAAATTTAATTATTAGAATTAAATAGACATTAGTTTTTATTTGTTTTTTGACTTAAACTTATAGGATATTGAAAAAACTGTTACGAAAGCTGTCGCTTCAGAGGTGTCAAAGACTTTTAGCCGCTCCTCGGCGGCTGACACCACCGAAACATCAGTAATTTCAAGACATCAGAGGTTTTCTCAATCAAAGACAACCACAACAAGCACTACAACACCCGCACCCACTACTACTCTTCCGCCGAAGATAGATGAAGATACGGAGGAAGTAGACGTCGACTTAAGTCAATTGCAGGTGTCTTTACCTAATGTAAAGTTTGATTGTGGCTCACGAGTTGAGGGTTATTATGGCGATCCTGATTACCGGTGCGAAGTTTTCCACTATTGCAGTGCAAGTGGCAAAAGAGACACTTTCTTATGTCCGTCCAATTCTAAGTTCAATCAAAAGGACATGACTTGCGATACTGATGCTCAGGAAGACCTGTGTTTACCAGAGCCTGTATGGGGTCAGAATCACATGTATCCAACTCAATCCGCAGCTCCGGTATCACATGTGTCACCCTCTGAATTGAACAAGAACACAAACAGGGAAAAGGTTCAAATAGAAGTGACGGCACCTAAATTCGAGACAAAAGAGAACGGATTCAGAGAACCGGTATATGATATCAAGAGTAGAGACGAACAAAAACGAACTCAAACCCAAACCAACACAAACCCAATCAGTAATAATAATAACAATTTTAGAAACGAAGGTATAAATCATTAAATCAAATATTTCTCTCATTTCTGTCAAAAGAAATCGATTTTGAAATAAGCCTTCAGTTAATGACTGAAAGAAATATAGTTTTTGACAAATGCTTTGACTTCAGGCGTAAAATCAGAATTCAATTCAAAGGCGTTTATGTGTTTTCCCAGCATTTGAATACTGGGTTATCTTAGAAATTACCATAACAATTGATATACTTTTCAATAAACTTTCAAAATTATCTCTTTTTCTTATTTAATGCACGAAAAGACTTATATTTAAGATTGAGATTCACTGAAAAAAATCCATTTCTGATGAATAAGTTTTGATAATTGAGTGACAGATCTGAATACTCATTCAAATAAGAGATGATTTGGAAAAAAAAGTTCATCGCTTAAAGGCTTGAATTTTTCCAGCTTTCAATTTGAATTGAGAGAAGACTCTTTATAATCAACACTTATTCTGTGCTAAAACTAGATATCAATGAAATTTCTTTATCATCCAATTCATGAATGCCTGTAATCTCAGTTCAAATTATGTGTGAAATGAATTTTTTTAGTCCACTCTTAGAAGTTTTTTTTACCTAATTCTTTGAATATAATATAATGACTGATATCAAGTATTAATGACATTTTTTCCCGAAAATAGTTTTAACCTTATTTTGAAAGTTATTATATATTAAACATATTTCCAAAAATAGAGGAAAAGTCATATCTCTGTTAAGATTCTCAACGATTAGCATATTTTTGTCTTCAATTTTCGTTTGTTTCAATCGATTAATCACTTTCTTGTCTGATATTTCAATGTCAAGGATCAGTCTTTTATCAAGAAAACTCATTTTAGACAAATAGCTCAGTTTAGGTCTAAATTGTCTGATCTAATGGGATAATCGACTTTTAATCTAATCTTTGAAATGCATTAATCGTTTTCATCAGGAAATCTAATTTAAACTTTTCTCTGAATTTATTTCTCGATTCAAATGTGAATATAATTTGTTTAAAATCATAAGAAAAGTCTTATAAAATGTATTGAAGTGCGAACTCATTGATTAATATCCACTTATTTTTCATTCTGTTTTATGATTAGGTAATAATAATGATAATAATTATTCAAATAATAAATTGAAAGATAATTACAATAATAATAATAATGAAGACAACAGTAATGACAACAAAGAGATTAAATTCAATTATTTCGGCGGCAGTTTTGGTGAACGCCAGCGAAATAATGGCGCTTTGGGCAGCTCTGCCACTACTGCCAGCGCCGGCCCTAATGATCACAACACTAGAAAAAATAGTCAAACGAATGGCAATAATCATAACTTTAAGAATCATCTCTTGAGCTCTGATTTTGGGACAGTTAGTGAAGCGAATAAAAAAGGCTATAATAGTAAAGAGGAAAACGGGAACACCAGAGTGACGAGTCCTCGACAGCCACCAAAAGTAGTAACACTGAGTACAACCACTGATTCAGAACATTATCGTTCAAAACAGCAATCATTCACTTCAAACAGCTATCCGTTCAATAAACCAGTTATTCAGAGCTCAGACTTCAATACAAATCGCAATAATAACAACAGAATTACTTATGAAAGCACTCATTCGGAACAATACGTACCGTCCACTGCACCCGAAAAGTCATATTTGTTGCCCCCACCGACTACAGAATCACCGGCACCAACACATAAAACATATACAAATATACGTCACTCACCTGTCCACACATCTGTCCATACATTACCCTCATCTATAAGTAGCCGACCAGCAGTCAAATGGCCTAAAAAGCAAAACACAGATTCTTATGTTACAGAAAATGTGAGGTTTGAAACCACTACTACTCTACCACCGCCTCCCCCGACATCATCAAATCGATATCAAAAGCCTGTTAAAGATGATTTTACTCCAAAACACCAAGATGCTCCATTGGAAGTTTGGCAGGAAAAGGAATATAACGGAGGAAATTATGAGCCGACAAAATATGTACCTGTTCATCACCAACAGTCACAGGTACAGCCGCCGCCACCGGCCTCTGAAACGCAATCACAGTCTCCTAAACAAATACAATCGGAACAAATACAGATTACTCACCCGAAGTGGTCACCAGTGGGTCAAACAATACATACGTTCGGAAATATCGATAAATTTAATTTCAGACCAAACAGAGGACAGAATAAAGAACAGCACAATACACAATGGAGTACTTTTGACTCTCAAACACGACCCGAACAGTATGTGCAGACAAAAGAGAAGACATACACTTATCCTGCAGTGCATCACACTATTGAACCGATTGGAGACAATCATTTGTGGTCATCAGATGACCGACCAATACATCAGACAGAAGTCGATTACAGACCCAAAAACAAGAATAACTATAACAGTCAGAGCCTAAACAAACCTAAATGGGCTCAGGATTTGATGTCAGATTTGGATCAGATGCCACAAATGCAGACAATGGCGCAGCCATTATTTCAACAGTCGTCTCAATATGAGCCACAACAGTATCAAAACTTTAGGAACGGCTATAAAAACAAAAACTATTCTCCAAATAGAAAAGCAGTGAAATTATCGGAAACAGATATCTTCGGGACTCAGACACCATTCAGTGGCTTTGATTTGTCGCTTAACGACTACTTCAATATGAAACCGAGTAAACTGTCCCCGAAGTCACCGATGAATGTCTTCTACGATCAGTTCAAACCATACACTTTCGCTGAGAACAGTCCCACAGAATATGTGAAGAAATTAACTGAAAGTGAGAGACAAATGTTTGAACAGAATCTCAATCAAAACGAAGACCAAAACAAAGAGAATATCAAATTGATTACCAAAACGAAGACCAAGAACATGAACCTAAACTCTGAGCCCATGTTTGGCACTAAATCAAAGACACCGACTCTGATCGATGATTTAAAAATGAGCGAAAAAGACTACAACATGGGTTCAAATTCAGATAAGTTATCGGGATATGTACCAGAAATTCTGCCGGAGTACATGAGTGAAGAGGAATACCCGATGACACTTCCAGAGACCCATATTATACCAAAGCTTCATAATATAAAACCCAAAAAAATGAACGTAAAATATAATCCAAATAAATATTCCTCGCATTCAAAGAACCCGTTTATGACTTCAAACCTTTTTGATGATTTCCTGACCGCAGAAAACCAGTGGGCGCTCAAACATCTATCAGACACGAGTGGACTCGAGGCTGCATTTTCTCACAACTACCCGATGATGCAGTACTCACTGCCCACTCCTAAGCCTAAGAAAATGCCTAAAATTCCTAAAACCTCTTATACGACATCAATGGTGACACATCTGACGCCTCCCAATAGATTTCTTTTAGGCGCACCCCTACCTCCTCGTCCGGGACCGACACAGATGCATCATCAACCAACTTTTTATATACCGCAACCATTTGGATTCCCGGCTCAAATGCAGGCTCAACAGACAATGCCATTCCCCTATTACTTGCCTTACATACCGACCCCACAGCAGACAACATCGACAGCAGTTATAAAGAGTCCAAAGAATAGTATAAAACCGTCGAAAAACAAATCAAATAATTCGCCAAAAATATTCAAATTTTAAGTAAAAACAATTGATTAGAATCTCAAATACTTTCATAGATTCTCAAAAACCAAAATTCAATTATTTATTAATTGAATTATCAGTAAAATTACCAGAATATTCTGATTGCTGGAGCCTTTTGATCTTAATTTCATTCAAACTCAACCATTGATTTACTAAATTAATGGGAATATCATCACTGTTTTAGCGATACTTTTGAAGTCATTTAAAGTTGGGGTCATTCAAGTGGACGAAACTCTTAATTATATTTTAATCGGAATTTTGTAAATAAAATCAATTTTTTTGAATAATTTTAATACTTTTGAAATCAAAATACAAAACAAATAATAACTAATTATTAGTTAATTATTGACTTATCGTATGAATCGAATCTTAAATAACTTATTTCACTCTCAAATCGACTGATATTTCAAATCTATTTAATTATTAATTGAAATTCAAATACCTTTTGAACGAAAAGAACTCTATTTTTATCTATAATTTACTTACTTTTCATTAAAACTCATTTAAAACTTGTATTTCATTTATTAATCGAATAATAAACTTATTTTTATTATTAAAAGTCTTTAAATAAAATTTCAAAAAAACAAAATCAAAGGACAGTCTAATTGCGTCAATGAATTGTAGGCACAGAATAAGTGATTTATCACTGATTTTCTGATGGATTTCTGAATGATTTTATATATAAATAGCATTCAAAAGAGAAAAATACAAATTTACACAAAAAACAATTGAAATCATTGAAAAGAATTCATTAAAATGCTCTAACAGTTCAAAACAAGAGCTAATTCGTGACTCAAGAATTGCGAGGAAAGGGAGGTATAGATATAGTATCGACAAAAAAGGCAAACAAAATAATGTGAGAAAATAAGTCTTAAATTAATCTTATTTTAGCAAAAAATGAGACAAAAATATATATAAATATAAACTAAAGTTTGAATTAATTGAAATAAAAATATTGAAATGTCTTTGAAAAGTGTTTTATGTTTTCGTCTGAAGAAAGCGATGAATAAAAAGGAAACAAATGATGAAAACGCTTCTCATCTGTCGTTTGTGTGAAGGAAATTGCATTTCGGTTGAAACCGACACTTTCCTGTCCGTGCGAAGTGCCGGCAGACAGTGTTTTGAGCGTTACGGGGCAGCCGCGGAGGTCTGTTACCCATTGGTCCGCGAGGGGGCGCGTGATTAACGTGATTAAAACGGGGTCTATAATTTGGTGGCGGAGGGCCGGCGTGTGGTGGAGGACCACTATTGCTGTCAGCCCAGGGCTGCTGGAAGGGGGGCGGACCGTTGTTTGACGGAAAGAACGGCTGCGGTTGAGGCGCGGCTACGAAAGGATCCAAATTCTGTGCAAACGGAGGAATAATCTGCTGAGAGTTGAATGGCGTCTGACCCGGAAGTCCCATAACTGGATTAGAGGGCTGTCCTCCGAATGGTATTCCGGCACCGAATGCATTGATCGGAACGGTTTTGCTTAAGTCCGGAAGTCGAGGCGGAAGTATTTCTCCTGTCTTTGGTTGCGGTAATTCAACGTTCGAGAAGTCGTGACAATTGTTTGGGTTATTGTCATCTTCGAGGGGTATTATCTTTGGCTGTTCCTCTCCCATAAATATCTCCGCTTCGGGTTCTAATGGCGTCTCTGGTATCTGATGTCTCATATAAAAGGTCTCGAGTGTTGTCCTCATCCTATCGGCCTGTATTAGCCTTTCCTTCGAGTCTTTCCCGACTTCAAAGACATTAGTGTCTCCGTCGCAGGGAATCAGTTTCCACGGACTAAATGTTTCAGCTCTGGACAGGTAATCGTCGGCCACATCGAACGTATTGGCACTTCTTCGGGCCATTAACATGAACTCTGCCTCGTGTTTCATATCATATCGCTTGAGATCTCCATAACCAGTGGAACCGGGAGGACGGGTAACGTTAACCCTTTCCGTCTCATCTAAATCGAAATATTTGACCGCTTGGATATGACTGTCCTCAACCCATCTATTAATTTAAATAAAGAACAAAATTTTAATTCATTTTAAGTGAAGTCTTAGAAAATCATAAAAGTTTTTAGAGAATAGTTTTAAGGGAAGCCTTTTAAAGCTGTTTAGAGGAAAGCCTAGCGACTGAAAGCAGTGACACCTCTGGAGAAAGAGGTCTTAAGGACAGGACAGTTGCGTAAGACTAAACAATAGCACTGATAGGTGTGCGCACACTCTCATAGTGAGAGACAGTGCCGTTATATAGGACTCTAAAAGAATAAGCATTTCTTATGTGTTTTGACTTTTTATAAGTTTTGTCTGAATGTTATGCAATAGACTACCAGTGCATGCATTCTATGCATTTGAAGGACTCATCCATAGACTGATAGCCTTATATATATCCAACAATTGTCACACAATTAATGAAAACTTCGAAATCGAATGAAAAGTTCAGAACATTTATCATAAAAACCGGAATCAGAGGCAAAAACAACAGAATTAAAGACAAATATCGAGTTATTTGCCGTTAAGTCGAACCCAATCGCAGACAAAATGTATTTTTAATGACAAATGACATAAGACTACAGATAAAGTCGAATGAGAACCGAGTGTTTCGAAAATAATTTGCAGATTTATTGTCCTCAGATACAGACCTGACTGACTTTTTGGTTCCTTTTTTAATATAACAGAGAATTGGTTTAATTTTTTGAGAACTTCTATCAGATATCACAGAAGGCGGAGCCGTCAGACTCAGAGTCTCGACACTAATATCAGGAACTACTATATCAACGTTCATATGATTAGACTCTTCGTCCGCATCACCACTGACTGAGTCGTCATTAAGTCTGTCCTCACTATTAGCGTCGATGTCCAACATCTCAATGTCTTCGTTGTCGTCATTTTGATTACTCTCTGAATTGTTAGTCCTTTGGTCGATCTTTTCGTCGATCATATCCTTATAGAAAGAGAATGTTTTCGGTGGCGACCGATTAGGACTAGACTGAGCGCTTTGCTCAGTGCTGTTCGCATTTGTACTGTCTTTAGCACCGGTTGAAGCACTGGGTCTACGTTTCTTCTTCATTGAAGAGGTCGGAGGGGCTATGAGTGCGTCCATAAAACTGGTCGAGTCCTGTGTTTAACCAAAAAAAGAGAACAAATGTTAAAAATTGCAAAATATTTGACAAAACTAATGGTTTCCGATGTATTTCATGCCTGAAGAACATGTTTGATGGCGGGCGGTGTCACCACTGGTGGTATGGGTATCGTCAATGGGGTGGGAGTTGTGGGCGAACTGACTGTCGCTTTGATTTCAATAGCCTTTGGCTGTACTTTAGTCGAAGTAATTGGAAGTGAATTCAAGACTTCAATAGAATTTATATTCAATTTATTAATTTTAGAGACATTTGGAGACTCTTTTCGGGGTTTTGTTATCGCTTTTGAATTAGTTTGAGAGGAAACTAAGCCCTGGAGTCGGGATTTTCCCGGTTTTACTTTGGCGGTCGACGGTCTCGGCGTCCGATCGGCCTTTGATTTGGAGGTTTCGTCGCTTTTGTTTGATTCAATCGATAGATTGCTGTCAGTGTTGTTGACGTCCACAACATTTGCCATAATTCTTGGCTTTTTAGAGTCCATTGACATCGAGTTTGAGTCACTATTATTGGCAGAATCGCTGCCATCTTTCTTCCTCTTCTTCTTGTGGTCCTTTTGAATGACCTCTTTGGTGACACCAGAGGCCAATTCAATCATTTTCTTCCACTTCGCCACAATCTGTTTAGACTTTTCCGCTAGTATTGGATCATCACTTTTGGACAACTTCTTGATTATCTTCGGAGTCTTAATGTTCTCTTCCCGAAGCCGTTCCACATTCATCGGCAGTTTCAGTAATAGATCGCATAATTCGTTAAGAAATGGTTTGTTCCCGGAATCAGAGGCCAATTGGATCCACCCATCGATTGTCTTCCATCCGCCAGACTTCAGGAATCTGTTGACAAAAGAGAGAATTCGGTTAAGAATTTGTGGTAATTGTTTCGGAGGTTTTTGTGATAATACTCTTCGAGAACGTCAGGACTGGTGGCCAACAAAACATTGCAATAAACACATCGCGAGACCAACTTTCTGGAGAACTTTGTCATTAAACTGAACCAAATAAGGGATCAAACAATTAGTAAAGTTATTGGAATTCAATTCAAAAGCATTAAACTCGAGATAAGTCTTATTTGACAACAATTTAATTGAGTTCTCAATAGTTTTCGATACGTTTTATGCATTGAAATCAGACTTCACTCGACTTTAAACTTAAATAAACTTTAAATCAATAAATAATTTAGTGAACAAAATATGATAAAAACTTAAACAAGACTCACCTCGAAAGTCGTGGAACTTCAGTTGCATTCTTGATCCCCCCGGTGGGGGTAAGGAGGGGCGCGAAGGCCGCCAATAATTGGTTTGGATCTATGGGTGCCTGAAATGCAAACACTTTATTACTATTGTTTTGAAATACGTATTGTTTTTCAATGGATTTATCCATCGATTTGTTAGCCTTAATAACCATTTAATTATCTATTCCTAAACCTATTTCTAGTTAATTGATATCTGGATTAGTCCTGTTTGGCGTCTAAAATGTCCTTTTCTGGTGATATTTGCCTCAATTTATGGCTAATTATGTGTAAAATTAGGTCCAAAAGAGTGAATACAAAACACAAACAAAAAACAAATATTTATTTGAATTTTTGTTTATTTTATTTGATTTCCAATAAATTCAGTTATAATTCAAAATCAAATCAATAATTGGCTCAAAAAATGGCTAAAAATCCCTAATTTTAAGGCAAAAAATTAAAACTCAATTAAATGAGCGAACAAATGGGCAAAAAATGGCGAATGGCTTTTCAAATAGATCAGGATTCAATTCAATTCCATTTTAATCTGGCTAATTCCTTCTTATCAGGTAAACAAGTGAACTAGGCTCAACAAATAAAATAAAATTGCGACTCAGGAACGAAATATACCATTCAATTTAATTAGAATTAGTCATGGTCAAAATATTATATGATCGTAATCGTCTTATTCAGCTCTCGAGTCAGCCATTGTGTGACTCTGCGTTTGCCCTCAAATCGTATTTATAGCCCTTTCCTATCCCTGTTATGACGTCACGCAGGACTCAATTTTAGATGACTGGGGTTACCAACTCTCAAAACAAAAATTAAGTTACGCTCTTTTTCGTCAAATTACTTGATTTACTTATTTGAATGGTGGTGGTAATTTAGAATTTAATTTTGTTTGCGTTAATGTTAACAGTGATCTGAAGCATTACCTTTGAGAGGGACATTATCTTGAAAACAATATGGTTTGTTTTGTTTTGATGGTTACTCTGGTACTCACTATATTTTATCGTCAGTTTTTATTATCGAGATTGAAGTGAAGCGATCATAGATGGCATATGTGGGCACTTATAAGGACAGCCTATTTTTTCGATAGGAAATACACGTTTACTTAAATTAGAAATAATAACCAAGGTGATTAATAATGTTATAATCACTGATTAATAAATCCCATATTTTATTTGATTGAGCAAAAATAATAAGATGGAAATAATTGCAATTTAATGATGATTTAAATATTATTTAATCAAATTTATAATAATCTACTAAATGTTGTTTCTTATTTAGGAACTTAATAATCACCTTGTGCATTTGTTTTCCTATTAATATTTTGCTGTCAAAAATTAGTAGCAAGATGATTTGGCAATTTTAATAAAGGATTTTATTACACAAGTATTACGAAAAAAATTAATTTCCTGTTTTGAGAACTTATTTGAAATTGATTCCGAATCAATTACTCAATTAATTATAGATAATACAAAAATAATTATGTAGATAATGTTACCTAGATAGTGTGAATAATAGTGAAATCATCAAAATTGAGCCTTCATACTCTAATTTGTTTATTTTGCAAAATATGGTGACAAATATTTTCAAGTCAATTCACATCTAATTAAATTGGTAGAGTGAAATAATCATGCTGATATTTTAACCAAAAACATAATTAAAATCTGATAGAATTCAAGGTCAAATTCTATAATTATCTAGTTTAAAATACAGCGCTTAATTAATCTGTCACAAGGGTTAAGTAACGTTTTTGATTTGTTAGTAATAAGTTGCTGAGTTGTTCATGGACATGTCCATGGACAAATTTAGTTTTATTTTGCAAATAATGTGATAATTGTATTAAAACTTCAATCAATTAGAGTCTCATTTAATTTCTGACAAACGCTTCAAAATGGGAATTTAAGTTAATTGAACTTGATAACCTATCATTTATAATTTTTTTAAAAAACATTTGATTCAAATTGAATGAGGCATGCTCAACTGTTTTTATTATGAAATGTTTACATTAATTGAGTTTTATTTGGAATTCAAATATAACCATGGTAAAATTTCGTAAAAGAATTTCACAATAATCTAATAATAGATAGATAGTGTTGAAGTATTTCATAATATAAGACAATGTTGCAAAAGTCTTTATTTGTCAACAACTTTGTTATTGACACTTATAAGAGTTGATTAAATTGAATGACTAACTTCCAATTAAATTGTAATCATCATCATGTTACATTTAATGTCATTTCCCCCAAAAATGTTAATTGTTGTCATTTTTAGAACTCATTCATTTCAATTTTAATCTAGTTACCTCTCTATAATTCAATCTAGATATTACATAACTAAAGCAATAACCTTATTGATTCTTGCTGGTTCTATTGTTATTGCAGCACCATGGTAAACTATTTTTTCTCAAATAGATTTCGCCAGAATTTACCAGAATTTTTTCCAATTTAAAGGTATTAGAGATTAAAGAGAATTATTTTGTTTTTTCCACAAAATAGACAATCATTTGGATAATCTATAATCCATTTTACAATAAGGTTTAATATATGTTCAAATGTTCAAAAGCCGATTACACTTTTTACTACATCAGGTTATTATAGATGTAGATGCACAATGTACAATGTCATCCCAAATTTTATCTATTCTGTTTACTCTATGAAAAAAGCTAATTATCTTATAATGAGAGTAATCTATACAATGCATAGTAAACTCAATTAGACTTCAATGCATTCAAAAGTGAAATAATAGACTTTTAAGAGGAACTACAATTATCACAAAGACCATGGCAATTGACAATTGGCAATTCTCTTTTTTTGTTTTGAGAATACAAATATAGCAAGAAATTGAAAGAGAAACACATGGATTTACCAATTTAATTTTATCTTTTGTAATAGTCCAGGGAAGCAATCAACGAACGTATTATGTCAATATTTTAATTTTATTTTTGTCTTTCTTCATTATTTGAGAGAAAAGTTCCGGGAATTTCATCACTAATGGCTGAAAGCTTTTTAACAAGCACATTTCAACCCTAATGAATCATTAGTAATGATGAAAACACAAACTTAGTAAACAATATCTTATGATGTAATGAACAAATATAATCAAGATCATTCCTTTTAATATCTTTTGATGCTATTGACGTTTTTCATTTGAGGATTGGTATTGATCCAGGCGGTTTTAACCTGTTTACTATGAGGTAATTCCAATTTGTTCTTAGTTTTAGAGTCTTTCTCAAAGTTTTCGATCGATTCTTTGTTTATAAGTTTTTTCATCCAATGATTTCGTTTGTGTTTTACGAGAAACCTATCGATTATGAAAAGATTGAA
>JAQIXD010001076.1:0-17826 GCA_034699985.1 Minunthozetes semirufus
AGAGAGAGAGAGAGAGAGAGAGAGAGAGAGAGAGAGAGAGAGAGAGAGAGAGAGCCTTTGTTTAATCTTTTGGAAAATCCAATTAAAGTGTGAGCAAGGTTATAGTTCCGGCTGATTTCACCTTCGATTTACTTACAGATCATTCAAAGATTGTATCCATTCTCTCAATAATTATATCAATTTTTCACTTAAGGCTATAATTATCTATTCCTGCGATAAAACCAAATATTTGAGACACAATTATGAGGCGTCTGTTAAACCAAAGATTGAATTTTGTGTAAAAAGTTTCCTTATTTTTGTTTCCCTCTCTTTGTAATCCAAATGACTTTTGAATGCGATTTTGAAATTAAATTTTGTTATTATTTTAAAACGATATTTTGATCACAAATATTATTGATTGAGTTTAAAAATTGATTAATTTAGGATTACCCATGCAAACTAGCTATTTAAGTGAGTAAAATTAGATAAATATTCCATTAATTCAATCAAAAATTGATTTTTTATTCAAATTTTAAAAGTTTTAGAAAAATATTTTTTATTTTCTGAGGAAAGTCTTAAATATTGTCTCAAATAAAGCCTCAAATGTTTCTATTTTTGAAGTGTTTTCCTCTTAATCTATTTGGGATGAGTAAGGCAAAAGTGAAAGGGTTTTTTCTTTGTCTGGGTTTTATCTAGTTTTATAATTAGCTTACAAATGTAATAACTTAATCATGTAATAGGTAGATAACATAAAAATACATGTTAAAAGATGTTTATCTAAGTGCTATTATATCAAGGTGATTTTAATCAGTCTTATATTGAAACCTTTTAGAGTTTCTAAACATCCTTAGTGTGATAAGGGAAATATCCTTGAATATTTTATTTAATAATCATTTCACTTTCATTCGATCTTCCATTAGATTTAATTATAAATAATAATAAAACAAAAAATAATTCATAAAATTATATTTTAAAAATCATTTCCTGAAAATTTTTTCCCCACTTTCCTGGATTAGTAATTCAATATTCGTGATAAAAATCTAATCGATCAAAATTTAAATAAGAATATAGCTGTTTAAATTAAAAATATTATTGACAAGATATATAATGTTATAATATTAACATTAACTATAATTATGATTAGGTATGTTTCAACGTTCACAATGACAATCATTGCCATCGATAGATATCAGGCCATAAACACCCGGTTCTATCGGCGGATATCAAACGTACTCCCAATAAAGATCACAATAAAACTGATCTGGGTGGTGGCTTTCCTGTTTTCCACGCCGGAACTCGTCTACAACAGACTGGTCGAGTACAAGTTAGTCAGCACCACCCGATGCAACACAGTATACCCGGAGCCAAAACATCACTACAAACGGTTCATCACATTATTGACATTCAGTACTCAGTATTTGATACCATTGACGGTAACGACTGTCGCCTACATTAAGATCATAAACAAGATCTGCCGGAAATACCGGCGCAGAGATCACGACATCCAGAAGCGGATTAAAAAGACAGACCAGAAGATCATCAAAATGCTGGCCATTGTTGTCCTGGTCTTTGCTATTTGTTGGCTACCATTGAATCTGTTTCATTTGTATGCGGTGTTCAGTCCAAAATTAGTTCGGTCAGTTACCAACATGTTTTAATTATCTAGTGATCAATCAAAATGTAGACATTTTATTCTCAAGAAAATGGGTTTACTCCAACTTTTCAAATTCAATTAATTCATTTGCGTCAATCAATTAGTGAGCTAGATTGATTACGCAGTTAAACAAGAAATTATACTCAATTAGCCTAATGAGTTAACTTGGATACCAATTAAAATAAATAGTTTTATAAATTGAGTAACCACAAATATAGCTTGCAATTGTAGTTAATTTTAATTTTTACTCATCCGGATATTTATCTGGTTGCGAATTCTCAGAAAAAAGTCCTTAATAAAATTTCGAAATAATCTTGCAAAATTCAATTGAAAAAAAAATCAATTGAAAATTCAGAAAATAATAAACCAATTAATCATAACTTTCCATCTGTTCTTCTCAATTCTTCTCTATTTGATTGCGTTAATCATGATCATTTTTCAATATAAACACTAATTACTAATAATTATAATCCTTGAAAAAAATGATTAATAATCTTGCAATTGATTTAACCACAGGTACAACACAATGCTCTTCTATTCGTGTCATATGCTGGCCATGTCTTCAGTGGCTTACAATCCATTCATTTATTTCGGTTTAAACAAACACTTTAGGAATGAATTCAGAGAACTCTTCTCATTCCTCCCCTTCTGCCGAACCGCAGACGAAAAGATAATCCGTCCCTCATTCAACGGAGACAGCTCTTTTATGAGAAGATCTAGCAGATTTTCTGAACTCAATAACAATAACAGTTTTAATAGCAATTATAATAATGTGAACTATTTAAATCTGAATAACGACAGAGATAGTAGCGTTTATGACCTGACACTCAATGACTCCATAGTCAACAAGAATTTGATTGATACAAATGTCTTGTAAATTGTGAAAAATTTATCAATTACATTAATTTATCATTTACATATATCAGGTACTTTTGTTTTTGTCATTATGTCAATGCAAGTTTTATTATTAAATTCGTGTATCATGATCATTTTAACAAAATAAAGCACAAATTATTTACTGTCCTTGAATGGAAAACAAAGTTTTCTAATAGTGTGGCCAACCGTCCAGCTTTCGGCTGGAGAATCCAGGTCTGGAGGTAATTCAAATAAATTATTTAAGTTTCGGTGCCATAAAACTCAGCCAATTTACACTTTTTAGCATGTTTATATTGTTTTAAAATTATTTTATTACCATAGGCAACTGATTTCGAAACAATAAAACTTTTCAAGGCTCTCATGAAACCATAACGTGATAACTTTGACATTCAAAGTCGAAAATTTATTTCAATTTTATTTAAAGATGATCATGATAAAGTGGAAAAGCAAAAAAAGTGCGAAAACAGAGCATCAAATATATTTTAATCAAAATATTCTTATCTCTAAATGAAGAATTGATCTCGATTATTAATCTTAATTTGCGAGGGACAGACAACTTGTCCTCTTTTCATAGATAATGATCTAATAGAAACTTGGTTTTGGGCCAAAAAATAGTCAACTTCTTATGAAGTGTTGTCTCGAATAATGAATGAATTTTTTAAAAACAAATTACCTAGTACATTCAATTTTAAAATTATTGATATTTGTCCCACAAAATATCATTATATACAATATATACAAATATAATTATTCTTGAGAGCACTGGAATACCCAGTTCTTGTTCAGTCCTTTAGTTTATCAGCGAATCTATGAACGAGAATGAAATAACGAATATATCGGACGACAATCTATTCAACGAAAATAAGAATAATTATTAAAACGATTTTTCAAAAATCAATAAACCTGTGAAAACATTGGAATAATAACTGAAGTCAAACAAAGAATAGATTTTATTTAAATTGAAGTGAATTTGATTTTCAATTAATTTTTAATGATTTTAATCATATTTAAAGTAAGATTAATGAACACATAAAACAAACATCTGAAAAGTTTATTTAGAAATTTAAAAATAATTACTAATATTTTATACGAAAAACAATTGCATGACATTTTAGCAAAATAACTTTTGTAGATCACTTTAACAATTTTTCTTCAGGAATACGAACGCTATAATAAGAAATACAGAAAACCATACATAAGTGACAATAAACCCCATATAGACTTCATAATGGGTTAGATTCCACTCCCGATACAGAATATCACGCAAAGAGAGAATTGGAAGAGTGTTTGGACTGAATTGACCACAAAATTGCATAATCAGAGGCATGTTCTCAATGGGCCAAAACACACCACTTATTACAATAGTGATGATGGAAGAGGCCGTCACAAACATTGTCGAATAGAGAAGATCACGGCTCACCGCAGCTACCATTAGACCAAAGGATACACCACAAAGACCTTGAGATAATACCAATGCAACCATAAGTATGAATGAGCCCGTTATTTGTCCTTTGAATACAATCAGTGGTATTAATAACATAAATACTAATTGAAAACAAAGTATTAGAGTTTGTGTCAAAACGTGTGATAATAGAAAGTCTTTAGCTGTAATGCCGGCCACAAGACTTCGCTCAAGTATGCCATCCTTTTGATCATCGAGGAGGGAGTTTGCGCTCACGATTGTGATCCCATAGTATAAACAAATGATAAATGAACCAGGTAAAATGAAATCGCTTAGCGATTCTTTTCGAGTGCCATATACTGGTTCTTCAAATGTTAGAGGAATACTGAGTGACTCCCAGTCAAAGTCGGATCTATTGGCCACTTCTTTGGCGAATCTGTTCATCGCTTCGTAGAGATAGCGTTCGATCTGAAGAGCCACTACTTGTTGAGACCAATCGATGTAAACATTTACCTGACTTTCATCGAGTGTTTCTTCGTCGACATCACTTCCATATAGTTGTCTCAAACGAAGTGATTTAGTGAACCTCTCATTGATATCAATCATAGCGTATGTCTGACCCCTTTTGACCGAATCCATTGCCGTTTCAAACGAATCGAATTGAATTACATTAAATATTTTGCTATCAATTGATTTTACGAATATTAGTCCCCAATCATCAGTAGTATTGCGATAAAATTCTTCGTTAAAAATAGCCAGGTCTAAATTGTGTGGTCTGTCCCCTACGCTATACAAAAATAGGCCAAATTCAATTGAAGGAACGATAACATAGAATATAAACTGAAACCATTGGCGAGTCAGGCGTTTGATATTCTTTTGATTGAGTGCACAACACTTACTCATTAAATTAGAATTTTTAAAATGTACTTGCTTATTATCATTACTAAATCCTCCAGAAAACTGAGGTTTGTCACTTCCACACGAATAATTAAGTACATTATTCGATTGATTATCAAATGAAATGTCTTTCTTCATATCATCTGAAACTTTGACAGACTTTAAGTAATTGCAGTCTTTTGTTGCATTCATTTCATCGATTATCTCATTTCCAAAATAAAAGCTTTGAGATTGAGTTTGATTTTGATTTCTTTCACTAAAAGTGATTGAATTTCTTTTATCGTTATTATTGTCTTCAGAATCACATAAATGGAGAAAAACTTCCTCTAAATTAGTGGACATATATTTGTTAAGTAAAACGTTGGGCTCTTCTTCGGCCAGGATTTTGCCGCTTCTCATAAACGCCACAACATTTGCATTTCGCGCCTCTTCTATGTAATGAGTGGTCAGAATAACAGTCACTCCTGTCTTACAAATTGAGGTTAAATGAGACCAAATTATTCTTCTCAACACAGGATCGGTTCCGACAGTTGGTTCATCCAGTAAAAGAAGTGGTGGACTATGGATCAGAGCACAGGCCAATGAAATTCTTCTTTTCTGACCTCCGGAGAATTCATCTAGATCATGTTGAATATATTCAATATAAATATTCTTTGTTTATATAATTACCGATTAATTTGTTATTTTGTGGTAAATTCAATAGTTTTGTGATTTCATTGAACTTCTCTTTGATTTCATTTTTATTCATTGAATAGATTTTTCCGAAATAACTCAGAATTTCTTTGACTGTGAAAACAGAGCACAACCCTAACTCTTGTGGCATATATCCAACTCCTGGGCCTGGGATTTGACATTCATCTGATTCGAGATTTTCACCAAAAATCTTGATATCACCTCTACTTGGTGTTAGTCGACCCAAAATGCACTTCAATAAAGTACTAAACAAATAATAATTAGATGAGTTTGAATATATAAACAAGGTAACTCACGTTTTCCCACAACCACTGGGCCCTAAAAGACCATAAATTTGTCCCTTTTTGACGGATAAATTGATTTCATTGAGTATTGAATCAGACTTTTTGTAAGAAAAACACAAATCGTTTGCAAATACTCCAATATTACTAAAATTAATTTCACCCATTCTTAAAAAGTGATGACCACTTATTTAAAAAATGATCAGGTTTAAATAGTATAATATAGTTTATTGTTTAAGTGAGTGTTAAGAAATGAGACAAACATTTGATGATAAAAATGAATTTTGATATTCAATTAACTATAAGAGAGTTTACTAAAAGTTTTATCCAATTGAAATAATGACCTTGCTCAGTGTTCACTCATACATTTACATTTAATTTATTTTATTGCTTCACAGTTATATGCAAATACAAGGATTAGTGAAATTGTTTTTATAATTTTGAATATATTTTGTGAAGAATTGTTTAATCTTGATAACTAAATGAATCAGATAAATTAGGATTCGGGTAAATATCAGTGCTTCAGTTACATATTGATAATTGTCTTGCCTCAATTTTAATATGACTTCCTATTTATTCGATATTATAATTTGAATTCAATAAACTGTTTAAAAATATGACTAAAATTAGCAAAATTTAATAAAATGTTTAATTTTTGTCAACAAATTCCTCGTTTTTTGGACAGAATCTAATCTAAAAATTTGTTGCATACAATCGAAAGATATGACTACTGTATTAAAAAGTGGTAAAAACAAAGAATGAAATTTAATTTTAATAGAAATAAATTATAGATATAAACTAAGCCACGAATATTAAACTTTGTATCGGGGATAAGTATAATTGTCTTGAACTTTGAAAGATAATATTCAAATTATCAGAACATAATTGACATCTGTTTCGGTTCACAATAAAAATTTGTATAAAAGTAATAAATAATTAAAGAAATCAATTAATTAAAGTCATATCAAATGAAAATGTTTTTCTCGCTTTTGTTACTGAGTTTTGTTCCTTTGATTTCGAGTTCAGGCGTTTCGTTCACAGACTGCGGCGGTTCCAATGAATTCTTAAAAGTTGAATCAATTGATGTCCAGCCCTACCCAATTAAATACCCAGGTTGTTATCTAATAAATGTTTAGTAATTTCATCACAATTTCACCACAAATAATTTTTTGTCTTCATTATAAGGAAGCGTTTCTTTTACTCCTGTGTTTAGTGTCTTAAAGGATGTACCGGATGATGAAAATGTGAAATTATCTCTTTCTTTGGATAAGTTGACACCAAAGAGAATGCGAATTCCCTGCATAAATGGCTTTGGCTCATGGTATTTTTTAAAAATAAAATTAAAATGATAATTTATTAATGATAAATTTAAGCACGGTCAATTATTGCAAGGATTATGATAAAGATCCCGTTCTTAATCAATTTGGATTTGGAAAATGTCCAATGACCAAGGGCAAACATGAAATGATACATCCACCGACACCTTTGCCAGATTTTGGGTCGATTTTCAACAAAATTATGGAGGTAATTTCATTTTGATCAATAAATAATAGAATGATTAAGAGACAAGAACTTTGTTTGAAGAATGCACTTGTTTAACATTAATTTATTGGTGTTTTTTATTTACACAGGGCGATTTCGAGGCTAATATTACGTTTTACAATGGTAAATCAAACGAAATTTACTCTTGTATTAACTATAAACTTACTATTGAATTGAGTAAATAAAATAGTTCTTGATTACGAAGAAAATCAATTTATTTTTTAAAAATCTCATCAAAGGAAATATAGTCATTTTTCTAGTCTATCTCGAAAGAATTATCAGGTTAAATTGTGCACAATCTTTGCACATTATTATCACTAAAAATATAACTTTAGAAATATTTTACATTAAAATCAATACTCAAAAACTTTTCTTCAGGAATACAAACGCTATAATAAGAAATAAAGCAAACCATACATAAGTGACAATAAATCCCATATAGACTTCATAATGGGTTAGATTCCACTCCCTCACTACTCTTGGATTAAAGCCCACAAATTAACACTAGTTTGTTTCCTTAACCAAGTGTATAAATGTAGTATTTATTGCGATTTCTTTCAGCCAATCAAGGTAAACGAGTGATCCACCACATTTAGAATAAATTCAATTGAAATCTTAAATTAATATATTTAGAGAAAAAGGAAATATTTTTTACAAAAAGATTATTAAAGAAAAAGTTGAGATTTTCATTTTCATAAATTTTTCCTTAAAGTTTAAAGAAAATTTTGTTTGAATTGTATTATGCATTCATTTTCACATAAATTGTGAAAATCACTTAAAATTAAAATTAATTTAATAACTAATTCAAACCATTCTTTAAAGAATTGATTAAATAACCTAAATTTTCTGATAACAAGATGGAAATTCCCTAAACACCATAATGTTATCTCCATTTTAAGCATTTATTAAGGAAACAATTCATCGTTTTATTACCAATTTTGTAACTTGAAATTCACTGGCATACAATTTCTAGCTTGTTTTGTGATGAGTTATTTAATAGGTTTAATTTAATTGATTAATTACCTCGAAATTCACTCTTAATCTCAGGCATATTACCATAAGAAATAGCTGAAAAGAAGCACAGGAGGAGATAAAAGGACTTCAATGGAAGAGAACAGCAATACCAAGATATCAAAATTAAAGCTTATTTTGCGACTGAATTTAAAATTAAAATCATTTTTATATAAAAAGTGGATACCATTTGAATATTAAATTCAATAATGAATTTAAAATTAATTTTTATGATAATAAGTTTTAACTTATATTTGTCGACTCAACTACTTATTTAATATCCCTTTTATTGAGGAAAGAATATAAACTGGTTTCATTTTTATTCTTTGGAGAAAATCAAAATTATTAAATCACTGTTAATGTCAGTCATATCACCGCAACAAATGACTGAAGAAGAGGGCAGACAACAGGTCCTCAATGGAGCTGAACAGCGATACATTGATTTAAAAACTAAGGCTTGTTTTGAGCATGGTATTTCTGATAACTTTCAACTCAATAATAAACCAGACTGGTTTGATGCCGAAAGATACGAGCAATGTATGCACCTAGCTAAAAAATACTTCGCTACGTAAGTAAAATTTTCAAAGTATACTATCAATAACAACTATTAATTGATCATGTTCAAATTAATGAAGTTTTATTGAATATTATTTATTAGTCTTATGATGAATCACTTGATCGGACTAATTATGATAATTCAAAACCCAATTGGTTTGGCGCCATTGCTGGCCACCGGTAACTCCTCAACTGTGGCCAAACTATTCCGCAGATATCTATCGACTTTAGTTCACGTTATGAACTGGTATTCGGGTAACCCTTTTGATAACACTTCCACTGCGTTTGATTCCATACAAAAAGTTAATTCAATGCATAAAAGGGTCCAAACATTAATGAACAGTCGGCCAAAGATTCCAGAAGACATGAAATGTAGGCTTGAGCTCAATCAACACGACTTTGCGATGACTCAGTGGGCTTTTATTGGCCTCTTCCTCGTCTACCCCGATGTCTGTGGTGTGAGAGCTTCCACTGAAGAGGAACTCAAACAACTGTCTTATTTATGGCGCGTTTATGGCTATTGTATGGGTATTGAAGACAAATATAACCTATTTTCTGATAATTGGGAAGAAGACAGGGAATTGTGTCGGATTCTATTCGAGAGGGAGTACAGACCCTATTTGCAAGATAGCGCAGAAAAGGGTACAATTGGTTGGGAAATGGCCAAATGCATTGTAGACTCATTTAAATTGGTGTCGCCTCAAATGAATTTTGCTGCCATCATTAACTACTTCTACTCCAGACTAGACATTCCTATCAGATTAGAGATGTCTTTGTTTGGTAAGATTATATATTATTCAATGATTTTCAATGCTCAGGTATAATTCATTTTAAATTTTTCTTACTTAATTAAAAGCTAATATTTTAAAGGTTTTACTCCGTTTTTCAATTGCTCATTGGTTTTATGGATGTGTTGGTCGTTATCTTATTGGTTCAGCCGTTACGAAGAAACGAATCAAAGAAAATTATCTCAAATCAAAATATCCGGACATAAAGTTCGAGGACAAGTGTCCTCTCAATAACATTGATATTGAATACACGGATGCATTCAATGAAAAAAATTAGGATTTCCTTACATTTTAACTGATCTTATTTTTGAAATATTCTGAGTAGAAATTAACAAGGTAGTTTATTAGTGCATGTTAGTCGCTACCACAATCTGAATGAGATGATCTTCTCACCAGTATCTAAAAGATTATTCTGATCAATATTGAAATTATGATCAACTGATATACAGCTGTATTCCAGAAAAATTAAAAACAAATAAAAAATCAATTTGTTATTTAAAATGATGATTGAGTTTCGTCAATTATCATGATAAATTACACAAAAAATCATAATTTGGAAATTTTCAATACTAATGAATCAAAATTGATTATCTATTTTTGAATAGTAGTAACCAAAAATGGTAACTCGAAGAACAATCAAAACTTACCAAGATACTTTCAAAGTGAGATTCGATGGTTCGAGAGACTTGCAAGCTAAAGTCGAAATAGATTCTAAGGAAGAAATTCTAGAATAAATAAGAATTTTATTTTCATTTTATTAATTAATTGATTTTATTTGACTAAACTTAATAAATCAAATTTGAATTGAATTGAAATTAAGATATTTTTTAACAACAATATGGCGCGATATCGGGACAGCAACTACTGGGACAGTGAACACAGGGACCATCGGGGACAGTGGGCTCGGCTGAGAAGACTTTTGAAATCCGGTTCCGCATTATTCGACTGTTTGTCAACATTTTGGACTCAACGCCAGAGTTGATCAGAAGAACAGCGACCAGAAGTGACAGCACCAGGAGTTTCATCTCGATTGATTCGAATTAGTGATTTGTAAAACTACCTCAATTGTCGATCATTTTATACCTTATAGTAATCACTAATTAGATAACATTTTGAGGACGAGTGTCTTTAGGAAGATAAATTTCGAAATATCTTTATTTTCAATTAACTAATCTTTATGATAAGAAAGACATTTGTTCGTGAAATCAATTTTACTTGATATCTAAAGACAATCACAAAGTTCAAGGACAAGTGTCCTCTCAAAATTATTGATATTGAATACACGGATGCATTCAATTAAACAAATTAGGATTTTCTGAGTAGAAAGTAACAAGTTTGTTTATCAGTGCATGTAGTCGCTATCTCAATTCGAACGAGATGATCTTCTTATCAATTTCAGAAAAATAATATACAGATCATTTTAAAATTCTTTGACATAAATCTGAATATTAAAATTATGATTAACTGCTATACGACTGTATTCCAGAAAAATTAAAAACAAATATTCAAAAATCGATTTGTTTTTTAAACGATGATTGAGTTGACGTCAATTGTCATGATAAATGATTACACAAAAAATCATCATTATTTGGAAATTTTCATTAATAATTAATCAAAAATGATTATCTATTTTTGAAATATTCGTTATTTATGATTTATTGGCAAGGTCAAGTTTAAGGTAGTTAATTCACCTGAAAATTCCGTCAATAAATTCAAGTGTTGGTCACTTCAATAAATGTTTAATATTATCTAAAAATGTTCAGATCATATATTGAGGATAAAGTCCCTCCTTTGGGACAATCTTTGGTTAATTTACTCAAACATGGGTACAACTACAACATGTTTCTGTACCCTAATTTTGAAGACTACTTGAATGGTAAGAGCGCAGGATTGAGAAGAATACTTTATGTTAGTTTGGGAAGAGTGTCCTGCATACTAATCTGTATCAGATTTGGTTTATCCGCTCATTTCTCAAATCCACTGATAAGGACAGTAATGACTGACTTTGCTTATAAAGTTGGCAGTCATTACATAATTTGCATACTATTGAGTATTTCATCGATTATTATATTCATGATTGGATCGATTTTGCAGTACCAGGAGATGACTCAATCATTTTATGGATACAATGTTTTGTATGAATTCATTCAAAATAGATTTCAAATAGAGTTAAGCCTTCAAAAGGAGAATCGACTGAATTTGATAACTCATGTCTTCACTAATTATATGGTTCGCCAAATCTATACCCTAATGATGACAACCAGTCTCTCCATAATAACAGTCTATCAATTCCTGGCCTATTTCGACACTGAGTCAGGGTTTTCACTTATCCTCATTACTTTATGGGTTATCCCAACCTATTTGTATTTCCAACAGTTCTTTGGCATAGTTTTTGTCGGTTTTGTGTTTTGGATCTTCTCTGCGCTGTATTTGAAGTATGCATTCGAAGAGATTTACCACAGAATTGAGTTAAGACTCAAATTTCCGAACTTAAGACTATTTTTGCAGACAATCGAAGAGCACGACATTGCGGTCAACATTTGCCAAGACTTAAACCATTTGTACAGATATTTGATTTTCATTCTGTACTACTTCAGTTCGCCGGCACAGATGCTGTGCTTTTATTACCTAGTGTCAATTGAAATTTATCATTACACTGATTATGGTGCGCTATTAATGGCCACTACAATAATAGTGGGCACCTATAGTGTCGTATTTGGATTGACTTTAATGAGTTCGCAAATCACAAGAGCTGCCCATAAATCTGAGCGAATATTATACAGAAAAATGACACAAATGTCACTTCATATGAGATATAGACTGAAAGTCTTGTCATTCATAGAGAGGTTGAGCGGACCCGACATTGGGTTCTATTGTTTAGATTTGTTTCCTATGAATAACTTTGAGTTTTATAAGTATTGTATTTATTGCTGTCTTATTTATATTCTCTTTAATGATGTATTCATTTTATTTAAATAAATCACCTTGATCATCAACTATAGAAAAGTTTATTTAGAAATGATTTTTATTTTATTTTCAATTCTAATTATTAAAAACATCAAAATAAGAATTTTTGTCATTTTAATTACGTTTAGAATATAAATTGACCATGATAAATGGTCAACAACTTTTTCTCAAGAATACAAACACTATAATAAGAAATACAGCAAACCATACATAAGTGACAATAAATCCCATATAGACTTCATAATGGGTTAGATTCCACTCCCGATACATAATATAACGCAATGATTGAATGGGAAGAGTGTTTGGAGTGAATTGACCACAAAATTGGATAATTCGGGGCATGTTCTCAATGGGCCAAAACACGCCACTCAGCACAATAGTGATGATAAAAGATACCGTCTCAAACAATGCGGAATAAAGAAGGTCACGGCTCACCGCCGCTACCATTAAACCAAAAGATATGCCACAAAAACCCTGAGATAATACCAATGCAACCATAAGTATGAAAGAACCTCTTATTTGTGCCTTCAATACAAACAATGGTATTAATAACATAAACACAAACTGAAGGCAAACTATTAGAGATTGGATTAAAACATGGGATAAAAGAAAGTCTTTGGCGGTAACGCCGGCCACAACACTCCGCTCAAGTATGCTATCATTTTGATCCGCAAGAAGTAAATTAGTGCTAACGATTGTGATTGAAAAGTAAAGACAAATAATAAAAGATCCAGGTAATAGGAAATCACTCAGAGATTCTTTTCGAGTTCCATAAACTGGTTCTTCAAATGAAAGGGGAATTCTTAATGTCTTTGAGTCAATATTGGAACTGTTGGCCACTTTCTCAGCGAATCTAAGCATCGTTTCGTAGAGATAACGTTCGATCTGAAGAGCGACCATTTGTTGAGACCAATCGATGTAAACTTTTATTTCACTTTCATCAAGAGTTTCTTCGTCGACATCACTTCCATATAATTGTCTCAAACGAAGTGCTTTAGTGAACCTCTCATTGATATCAATCATAGCATAGGTCTGACCTCTTATTACTGAATCCATTGCCGTTTCAAAAGAATTGAATTCAATTACTTTAAATATTTTGCTATCAATTGATTTGACAAATAGTAGTCCCCAATCATCAGTAGTATTGCGATAAAATTCTTCGTTAAAAATAGCCAGGTCTAAATTGTGTGGTCTGTCCCCTACGCTATATGAAATTAAACCAAATTCAAAAGCTGGAACTATAATAAAGAAAATAAACTGAATCCATTTGCGAGTTAGGCGTTTGATATTCTTTTGATTGAGTGCACAACACTTGTTAATGAAATTAGTGTTTTTCTCTTCTGAAAATTGTTCAATCTTATTTAAATCTCTAGAAGAGTGAGGTTTGTTTTTATCAGTAGTACTTTTGATGCCATTATTCGGATGATTTTTCAATTGATTATCAAATGAATTGTCTTTCTTCATATCATTTGATACTTTGACAGACTGTAACCAAAGGCTGTCTTTCGTAGCATTCATTTCTTCGATAATTACCTCATTTTCATAGCAATTGATTTGATTTTGTTTACCAAAAGATATTGAATTTCTTTTATCTCTATTATTGTCTTCAGAATCACATAAATGGAGAAAAACTTCCTCTAAATTAGTGGACAGATATCTATTGAGCAAAATGTTTGGCTCATCTTCTGCCAGAATTCTTCCGCTTCTCATAAACGCCACAACATTTGCATTTCTCGCCTCTTCAATGTAATGAGTGGTCAGAATAATAGTGACTCCTATCTTACAAAGAGTTGTTAAATGAGACCAAATAGTCCTTCTTAGCACAGGATCGGTTCCGACAGTTGGCTCATCCAGTATAAGTAGTGGTGGACTGTGTATCAGAGCGCAAGCCAAAGATATTCTCCGTTTCTGGCCTCCAGAGAACTCATCTAGATTAAATTCATATTATACTAATTTTATTGAATTATATTAAATTATTTATTATTCAAAATTACCGATTAATTTGTTATTTTGTTGTAAATTCAGTAGTTTTGTGATTTCATTGAACTTCTCTTTGATTTCATTTTTATTCATTGAATAGATTTTTCCGAAATAATTGAGAATTTCTTCGGCAGTGAAAACAGAGCACAACCCATATTCTTGGGGCATATATCCAACTCCTCGTCCAGGGATTTGACATTCATCTGATCCGAGATTTTTACCAAATATCTTGATATCACCTCTACTTGGTGTTAGTCGACCCAAAATACACTTCAATAAAGTACTAAACAAATATTAATAGATGAGTTTGAATATATAAACAAAGTAACTCACGTTTTTCCACAACCACTTGGACCTAATAGACCATAAATGTGGCCCTTTTTAACCGATAAATTGATTTCATTGAGTATTGAATCAGACTTTTTGTATGAAAAACACAAATTGTTGGCAAAAACGGCGTCACTTTTATCATTCATTTTTCAATTTATTAGTTTTCACTATAATTCAAAAATAGAAACATTAACAAGTTTCATTTGGCATATAAATGAAACAGTTATTTAAATTTTCATTTAACTTTAATTATAATTATTTATTAATTATTTAAAAATATGAATATATTAAAAATTAATCAAAAGTAAATACTTTAGAACTTTGCTCGAATTGATAAAAATTATCTATTAAAATTCTGCTATCCTTTGATTCACTGTCGTTTTACTGAATAGTTTTTATAATAAAAATGATTTTTATCAAATTGAGACTAACCTTGGATAAAAATAATTTTGACTACACTTGGATTAAAACCCACAAATTATTATTTGATTATTTCCTTAACCAAGAGTATAAATGTAGTATTTATTGTGGTTTGTCTCAGCCAATCAATGTAAACGAGTGACATTTAGAATTAATTCAATTAAAATTTTAAGAGAAGAAAAAATATTGTTTACAAAAAGATTATTTAATAAAGTGAGAGGTTTCTGATTGGTTATGCTGGATATCGTTTCCCATTTTTTTTACTTGCATAAATTTTCTCATAAGATCGCAGACTTAAATCCTGTTCATTTCCAATTTTCGTTCATCAGATTTTCATAATTTTTCCTTAAAGTTTTGTTTGAATTGTATTATGCGTTCATAAAAAAGTGGATATCATTTGAATATTAAATTCAACAGCAACCTCAAGGACAGTGAGCACTAACTAGATAACATTTTGAGGACAAGTGTCTTTAGGAAGTTAAATTTCGAAATATGTTTATTTTCAATTAACTTCGCCAAACAATTAACAGGTGTTCTATTGTTTGGATTTGTTTCCAATGAATAACTTTGAGTCTTATAAGTATTGTATTTATTGCTGTCTTATTTATATTCTCTTTAATGATGTATTCATTTTATTTAAATAAAACACTTGATCATTATCGAAAAAACTAAATCAGATTTTAAATATTTATCTGAATTTCTGGGCAAACTTGTGAACCAAGATGAAATATCGAACATATTTGGCTATTATCTAAAAGGAGTTATCAAATTAAAACTAATTTAATCGCAGATAAATTTGATCATTACTTGAAAGAAGACTGGAAATGTGAGGACAGCCATAGGGCCAAGAGTTATACCAATTTTCCTTTTATAGCTCAGTCTTTCAAAATAAGCGATTAATTTTATTTTGTTTCGCAACCGAAAGGGAAACCCATTGACTCTCCACTGGAGTCGAGACAATAGAAGAGTTGATTTGTGAGCTCTTTTGCTCATTAGTGCCAAATAGAATTGGATAAAAATAAAATTCAAAACCAGCAAGGTGATTGAAACTCCAACATAGATCTTGGTGCCAGTTTCCATTTGCTCGAAAAAGAGCTGGTGCATCCATAACATGGTGAGCGGTGATACACACAATACAAATGCAAAGTATATTTTACTCCAAAATCTGTTGTATTGTATGAGTATTTCACAGAAGTCTGTGTGATCTGCAATAAATTGATGGGTAATTCTTTGAGCTCTCAAATTGAAAGTTTTATTGGATTTAATTTGAGTTAAACTTGATAAATGATTATTCATTTTCTTAATTATCAGGAAAGCCGTATATGATATGACAGCTGTGCTTGATACTGCAACCCATCCATCGTAAAGGAACGTATATAAAGAGATTTTTAAAAATATTTGCGGCAATAATGAGATTAAAAATATGCTGGTGTTGTGCCACCGAATAGACATCAAGATAATAGTGAACTCGAATATGATTACTATAATCACAAAAGAAAATAATTTTAAATGAATCTGGTTAAAAAAGATTAAAAATGAAAATGAGTATGCTCACTCATTATTATGAAAATTGAATCAAAAATCTTATAGATTATATTTGAAAATGTTCTTGTTTTGGTGATTATTTGCTTTTCTCTCCATAATGAGTGATTTTCAAGAGGACTTTCTCCTTTTGTTATTTGAATAGCATATATCCAGGTCATCATTTTTGTATCCGTCGTAAAATGGAAATATTTTAGCATAATTATGCCCAGAGTGAAACCAAGAATATAAACCAGATAATTATATAAGTAAATACCACCAAGGTGATGTGAGGAATCAAACAAATACAATTTGACTTGATCACTACTGTGAAGGCAAATAGTTTGCTTGATCAAATTTAAAACGTATGAAAAGAGCAAGAAGTAATCAAAAGAATCGCCCCCTTTATTCTTTGACAATCTGTCTAAGGTTTTGCGTAAATATCTATTTATAATAAAATCCTTCATTTTAGCTTTTAATTAACCAGGACAATTTAAACTTTTCAAAATTATAAGAATATCTATGAAATCAATTTCATTCACCAGAAGAAACCAAAGATTATTCACATTCAAATTGACCAGGGATGGCCAAGGGAGGCGATTTTTCCGAAATTCCATCTCTGGCAACCTATTGACCAATATAGCGTGATTATTTTAAAATATTGATTTTGGAAAGTTCAAGGCTGTCACGTGCAAGAAATCGTTTCAACATAATAAATTTTTATAAATAATTCTCTAAAACTTCCCATGGTAACCAAAATTTGAAGTCAAATGTCACGAAAATTAAATTATCTAATGTTTAAGAAAAATTGATTTTATTTAATTTTGAAAAAATAAACTTAAATTAATTAAGATTATATTTCTATAAAAATAGAAACTTGTTATTTGTTTATAATATTTGTTAGTTATTCTTGTTTGTTGAGTTTATTGA
>JAQIXD010001077.1:0-17811 GCA_034699985.1 Minunthozetes semirufus
TGAAGTCATGCTTTGAATGTATTTCTAATTACTTATGAATTTGTATTAAATAAAGCATTTATTGGGACTTCTGTCCAATTATTTAACCAATTGGTTGTCCACTAAACCGACCGTTGATTCCACTCCTCTACTGTCTGACTAAACGAGCCTTTCGTCCATATCTCGAGACTCGTTCGTTTACTACATCTCGTCCACGACTCACAGCCCGACTACTCCCTGACCTCAACTCAAATATTGAAAGTCAAAGCCTTTCACAATAGCATGCAATAAGTGATCGATCAAAAGGTACTTAATAGGTCTACAAAGTTGTGTAATCAATAGATGTCTTATTACGTACTGAATGAATGGGTCGTAATCTTTGGGGAAATTAGACTTTTCTGCACAAAAGACTGACAAATAAAATGTTCAACGAATAGAAAAGATGCAAATTATTCAAACTTTGAGCTACTTTTCAGTGAATCCTCTCCTCAAAGAGTTTGCAAGAATACCACCCATTCCTTGAGAAAGGAATTCATGAAAATTAAATTCAAATAAAAATCAAATTTTAATAACAATTCTCTGTTAAACACAAAACTAAAGACAAATTCAATTAAAAAATCCAATAATTTTGAGACTATTTTGAAGATAATGTATTACTTCATATTCTGTGCTATTTTTATGGCACTCTCTGTTCAAAAATTGAAGGCTTTCCTCAACTCAAGAGGAAAGGCATCCCATTATTTATTAGCTAACAATCAGTTGCTTTTGAATATAAATTACTGAATCATTAAATCAAACGATAATTAGTCTCAAAGTTTGTTTGTCTTAACGCCAATTGAATTACAGATAATTTCAGAAATGAATTATTATTACAGAATATCATTCAATAGAAAAGTATTAATAATAAATATTTACTCAAATAAAAGGACCTCTTTTCAAATGCTTCGCCAAAAACAATGCCATAAATTATGTAATAAATTGAATGACTTTTTTCAGTGCAAAACAGAAATAAGGCTTTTATTGGATATAAAGAGGTTTTTGAATATAAAAACTTCAAACTTATTATGGCTTTCAATGAAATAATAAAAGAATCTATTTCTTGTTTTTTATCATGCTAATTCGACGGAATATTTAAGACCAAGATAGGAATTCCTTTCCTCCCCAAAAACCACTCAAAACTCTTAAAATGAGTTCACTTTTTAGACAAATACCAAGTTTTTAATAATGAATAAAATGTTTTCAACACTTTTTCTCTGATTCGTTAACCAAACAAATTGAAGTAAAATCAATTTGTCTTCACTTGCATGACAAGAGAGTGCAGAAAATTTTCAATTAAGTCCAACAAAATTCCACAAAGTTACCAAGATAAACAAACGGAGGCAAAATTAAATATCAAAAATACGAAAATTTCTTAATTAAAAATCAGCGAAAATCGACAGAAAAATACAAAACTTTTTTTCAAACATATGCTAAAAGTCTTGCAAAATGAATTCAGGCAAAGATGAGCAAGGTGGCAAAAATATTTCAATGAATTTCAGGCAAATTTTAACTAAAAACAATATTTGTATAACAATTTACCTTGCAACATTCGATAATGAGCGGATAATTACCAATTTATTATGATGATTTGCAAAATTTTGCTGAATAGCACCAAGATCAGTTAGAATTATAAAATAAATCACGCGAATTATCACGCGAATGTAAAGTTTAAAATTTTACAAGAACAAAAATTATAATAATTTTATAGCTTATCAAGGTGATTTTTCATGACCACCCCCTTGGTCACCTCAAGACCCAACTCTATTCTGTCTAATTATAAACAAGTTTTTTGTGCATAACTTGTATTCAATGCATTGGAAGCGAAATATTTTTAACACTCAATACGTTTGAAACGCTTCAGAAAATACAGTCTCATCTCATTAGCGATCGAAAGCCAAGAGTATATCAATAGTGCACTGAAGAGGAGATACGACATTTCATTTCAAACATCAAGTATTTCTGGTCTTTATATTGATGTCACACTTGAATGACAGATAGAAATATGTGTACAGAAGTTTTGTTTCTCGTCTTTGCGTTAGCTTTCAATTCGCTTTCACTTTTAGCCCATTCTTTGTTCGTAAATCATATTTGTGTCAATATTTAAGGGATGGCCAAAGGGGGACACCTTTCCTCTCCTTTAAATCGAATGTACAAGATAAAAAGAAACAAGAGCCTTTGAAATATTTGAAAAAATAAAGAAATATTTTCTGAGTCAGACAAAATCCAAGATGAAGTACCCTCTATTTGGCCCCCATAAGACCAAAAATGGTGGCCATCCCTGCAATTCTCAATAATTATTTTGCATTTTGAATGACATTTACATATCGGGTGTTATATAAAAGCATTGAATTCTTGGTTAAAATGTTACAAAACTGTCACATTTGGCGTAAACGCATGAATGAGAAATGAGCATGCTTAAATAAACAAGATTAAAAAGATTATCACTGGATGTGAGCAGGAATGAATTCAAAATTATCAAAATTTAGATAATATTCAACTCTATCTAGCTCATTTGAATAATGGGTAGTCGTGTGAAAATAAAAATGTAATCCAAATATGGAATATTCATGAAAAATGAATAACAAGATTAAAATTCAACGCAAATTCCCATCAATTGTAACAATGAGTTGATTTTTTGTACGACTTTTTCAGTGAATAATTTCGAGATATTTTTGATTTATTATTCAATTGATTGGAAAACAATTGACTTTTAAACAGTACGAGGAATGGGTGGTCAGGCACTCGGTTTGGTTGAGTTGATATATTTATGTAATCCCATCCCCTTTTCAACCCCTTTCCAAACGGAACGATAGGCGGGTCTGGCATTTGTTTTATCCGATTTATTATGTGCTGTAGTTTACAGTGAATTGAGTTAAGGAAAGGGATGGAGAGGGAGACCATTTGCATACCACATGACTGGCAGAGCAAAAGATAAAGGATTAGGAGTTAGGCATCGATTGTGATAATCAGTTCACGTAATGAATGAATTGCTGTTCAAAGACTTGAAGACTAATCTATTTTTTCTTCAAATGTTGTCTTCTTTTTTAACTCATTCTTTCAGAAGAAGAAGAAGAAGTCATTCATAGATGAGATTCAAAGAGTGATAACAGAGCACAGAGTGAGAGCACAGCACAAGAAATAAAAATTACATCCAATACTATGTGTGAACTCGAGTTTCTCGTATTTATTCTTGGCTTTGATTTTGACATTTGCTTTGAAAATAGTTTTTGTGTTAATTTTTTTTGAAGGATTTTCTCCACAGGAAGTGGAGTGACTAATAAGCGGCGTCAGTACTAATAAAATTAGCATGCTTAATTCAAAATTACATTATACCCAAACTATATGGGGTTGACTATATTGGGAAATACATAAAAAGTAATTCTCTCTATAATTAAGTCAATTTCCGACCAAAACTCAGGCTTTAATTGTATTTATGTTTTCCACAAAAATTTATTATTGATTTTGTATTTGAATTACAAATCATTTTCCGCTTTATTTGCAGAAAAACTTTTTTTTCTTATTCTTTGGACTCAACTCTCAGTGAATGCGAAAAAAAATATGAATAACTTTGCGCTGTCTTTACATTAGCGCTGACTTATCGCTGGCACAGAATAAATAAAAACATGTCTTTACCTACAGGTCTGGCGGAGGAGCTGCGATTATATCCCGGATTCATCGTCCAGTAGTCCAAAGATAGAGAGGAAAGCCATAAATCACTTCACAAATCAAACTCAAAGTCATTTAAAGTCATAAAAAGTTTTCACTTTTGACTGAATTATGAGTTTCGGCGAGAATTCAGTCTATAATTAATCCATAAATTAATTCACGATTTATTGCGAAAAAGAGTTTGAGTGTATGTCAGACCCAAAGCCATTAAGACTGGCGTTAATGACAAACAAATTGCAAGATTAAAATCGAGAGTTATTTTTTCAGCAAAAGAAAAATCAAGAGTTTTCTCAACACAAATAAAAACACCAAAAAATAGCCACACTTTTAACACTGGGTTTTCGCCACACTTTCACTGATGAGTCGAAAATGAAAAATTCAATTAAACGGTACAACACTTCACACTTTCATCCGTCAACTTTTAGTGGAGAAAAAGCCCATTATTACCCAAAAATAGTTCATTTTCACTCAGCCTTCAAGAGTTGACACGAATTTTACGAACTATTTTCCCTTCAAAATTGAAAGATGATATAAATGTTGATAGGAGTCGACTAAAAAAAATTATCCGCACATCAATTGATTGGCTTTATGTCTGACCCAAACAATGGGTGATTTTATTTATGAATTTTACAAAAATCAGACATAAATTTCTCGCACAGAATGAACAAAAAGGTCTTTTTGTTCTTCAGCTTTTTCAGAGGCCGAGACCTGTCTAGTAATCCGGTGATGGATGAGTCTCGAGAGGGGGCCGGCAGGCGATGGGGGCCGACCACTGGCTCGGATTTTAGGCTATGAATAGCGCAGAATAAATATTTTGCTGAAGTTATCGAAAAGTGAATTAGCGATGAGTATACAGAGAGCACAGGGCTAAGAGCGCCGGCCTTTTTTTCATATGAAAACAAACACTGAGAGCACAGTTATGTAACACTTAAGTCTGGATGCGTTCAGAGCAGTGCACACGACAGCACTGGCTGTGCTTTGGAAGAGCGCCGGGCAACCGGTGCAGGCGATACCACTCTCTCTCTATCAAAGCTCAATATAGCCGGTGCTCTCTCTGGATGAGGAGCAGCCCTATTGCTCGAGCATGCTAAATGAGATGTGCTAACATTTGATTGATCATTTAATTAACCAAGTTTGATTTTAATTGCAATTTGATTAAAAAACAATTATTAATACCTTGCAATTATCAACGAAAAAAGATGACGACATAATTACGAAAAATTGGACTGTCCTAGAAAGGAATGACATAATTTAAGATCCAGACAATTTATTTTAAGTCCCAGTGATTTTTTTTCCTATGAAAACCCATTGTTATAATTTCTTCAGAAGTAACCAAACATTTTTTAAACCCAAAAGTCATTGAAGAAAATATATATAAACTATTAGTCAGGTATCGTATGGTAGAGCTTATGACAGCCCTTAATGTTGCCATAAATTTTGCTATTGTGGGACATTTGGAAAGCCATAAGATGTGCTTATCTAACACTTTACCTTAACCTATTGCTTGACCCATAGCTAATTTGTTAAGTCACATGTGGGGCCAATCGGAAGGGGTTGAGAGACAGACAATACTTTTCTTAAATGAGTTTTCGGTATAAAAAGAGAAGCCTTTCGTTAATCGATAAACAGTTTTGAAAAAAGGTTTGAAAAAATTGTTTAATAATTTCAGTGAAGTCTAACCAAGAATTTTAAATATGGATAACCAATCAAACACCAAATCTGAAGGGAACGGTAGTAGTTTTGCTTGTTTAAATTTACTTTTTGAATGTTTAATTGATAATTTTAATTATTTTACCATGATAAGACGCAGAGAAAGACAGGGTTGCGAAGAGGAGGAAAGAAAACGTGATGGGTGTTCACGACCAGAGTACTAACCCGATCATATATTTGAAGCCTGAGCTCCGGGCCTTACTGCGTAAAAAGTTCCCCCCAAAGGAGCCTAAACCTGCTCAAAAATGATACCTCACTCATCAAACAGGCAAATATGATCAAGACATTTTTGAAACTTTTCAAAATTTTTTATATCATTTATTTTTGTAATTTAGCTTGTTAAATCGAATTTTTTCTTTTCATGATAATCTAGAAGTTTTTAAACGATAAAAAAGTAGTGAATTTTTATTAAACTCAATGTTAACTTGATAAAATTCAAAATTTTTCGAAATAAAGCCTGTAATTTGACCTCAATTTTCTGTGTACTTGTTTCGGGTGAAAATTCAAAGTCTTCAGTCTTTTGGCTTTTTTCACAAAATTTCTCCGGTTATGTAAAAGCCTATACAATAATGAGCTAGCTGATTTTGTTTTCATTATCGTATTGACTCTTTGCTCGATTCTTTCTTCAAAATAGCGATGAAAAATGAGCTCGCTTACAAGTATAATTAAGCACAGTGCATAACCCATCACAAGTATTAAAATGACACTGCGCCAAATCTCGCTCAATTCCAAGGCGAACTTATCTTGCTCAGAATGCAAAAGGCTCTTGTATATTTTTGGGAATTTTCTTTTTACAAAAATTCTTCGCACATCTATCCTGATGTCTTCAACAAGACGGTACCGCCAATATAAGCCGGCTTCAATTCCATTTCTTATTCTATCAAGAATAAATAATGAGCTAGGTTAAAAATTATAATTCAAGCTTACAATTTTAGAATTTCATTCTTGAATTTAACTAGTTTATTAACGAAGAATGTGATATAAGTCGGGGCATATTTCTGCTCGATAACAACCAAGTCATCCAACTCTTGGAAAAGTTTCATCTTTTGTTGCATACCATAAGTGGTGTCCAAAATGACGGCCTTCTTCTCTTTGACCAATTTGATCGTGCTCAATATTTCTATCAACTCAGCACTAACTGGGTACTTTTTGCTATCAAGGAATCTGTCCCTCTCTTTTGTTGCCTTCTTCAAGCTTGTAGTATTGGGAAGTTCGTCAACTGATCCTGCTATTTTCACATTTTTATCATTGTAAATCTCTCTCACATTATTATGCAAAGGTTCTGGCTTTGTTTTTATGTAAGAATTTAGAAGGACACTGCTCAAACACCGCTGGATAGTAGCACCTATTAATAGCCACATCGCAAATAGGACAATGAACATGGTCTTTTTCCGGCGTTTCTCGCCGTTCCTGCTCTTAATTTTGTATAGCCTTCCAATATGTCCGATAGGCTGTGCTGTCAGTGACCGCATTATGTAACCGATGGCTGTGCTCGGACTGATCTGGTGGCTATTTGTCAAATTCCACAAAATTACCATGAGGCAAATTGAGAGCAACAAGCTCAACCATATCTGTATTGAAAATTAAATTAATTTATCTTGTTAAATTTTTTCATTAAATTCCTGACAAACTAACATCGAATTCAAACAGGTAAAAGAACCTAAAATAAATGCCCTTGTTACTCGCTTTGAACGTGGTCATTACTTCAACAAGGTAAACTTGCTGACAGGCAACAATTTCACCATATTGAGTACCCTCGGCATCCAAAGCAATAGGATCGAGCAAAAGTGTCGTAAACTTCAAAATTAAATATAATTAAAATTTCACCAAGATCAATACCAAGTTGAATCACCTTGTAAAATCCTTTTGGGTGGGAAACAAACATAACGGTGAGGCCGATGTTGCACAGGATCCGTCTCACAATAGTAGCAAGGAAACTGAACACATAGAACTGGATAATAAAAATTAATAGATCATCTTGTTAAATTGATAAATTTAAAGCTACCTTGCCGCCCCATTGAGCGCCGATATAATCTATGACAAGGTGATCCTTTGGCACAATTATTGTTGTATTACCAGGACAGGTATAATTTACATTTGGTAAATAGACATCATGGGTAAAATAGTCTGAAAGTTGTTTTTCAATTTGATCGTAGACTTGGTCCTCGTTTATATTGATATTTTCCAATTTGTCTGGCATCTTGTTCAAATTGAAAAGAAACTTTACAAGTTTATATTCGAAATTCCAGTTTCAAGGATTTGTTTTTCATGAAAGCAAGTCTATAATTTTAGAGAAGATAAAAATAATAAAACCATAATTATGTTTTTCAACCTTTTTTATTGATTATTCAAATTATCCATGTTTTTCAATTAAATATTGATCAAGCATAAATTATTGACAAATATTAAATTACAGTTTATTAATACAAAGTAAGTTCAATTCAATTTTAATTCAAAAATGGATGTGATATTGATCCAAGATATAAGTTCAGCCCTAATAATAATTGATAGATTGTGTTAAATAAATTTCAACCAATTTCACCAAGATCAATTTTAATATTTTTCAAAATAGAGCCGATAGTTAGAGCGCAGTCTTTGGTGAACTTGTTTTGGCTGAAAACTCATTGATTTTAGTTTATTAGCTCTTTTCACAAAAGTATTCCGATTATTGAATATTTTGAACAAGATAGATTTGTTGGCTGAATGTGATTTGATAGCACCTTGAACCTTTTCATCAATACTAGCCTGAAAGTATCGGTTATAAACAAGTTCACATATAAAAACAATTTTTGTAAAAGCAAGACCTATAACAAGAACAAAAATGACACTGGGCCAAATATCACGTAAATGCAGTGAATAATCTATCTGATCCGTTTTCACCAAGCTATTAAACAATCCAGGATTGCTAGCCCTGATTAAACGCTTCCACACATCAACCTTCATCATTTCAACGAGCCTATAGTGCCAATACAACCCTGCATCGACACCACGCTGAATACTGGAATGAAATAAAACTAGATTAAATTCGAAGATATTTCTGATAAACCTACAAGTTTAGAATTTTCTTTCTCTTGGTAATTTTTTTGTGAGCAAAGAATGTTATATAAGTGGGAAAGTATTTCTTCTCCAAAACAACCCAGTCTTCAAACTCTTTGAGCAAGTTCTCTTTTTGTCTCATCCCGTACGAAGGGTCCAGGATCACTGCCCTGCCCGCTATGACCTCCTTGATAGTTTTAAGCACATTCAAGTCGTTTCCAATCGGGAACAGACTATTGTTGAGAACCCTTTCCCCGCTGTCCACTAATGCCTTTAAAGTTGAGTTGTCTTCCAAATAAAGGATAGATTCTTTGATTCCAATTTTCACCTTGCTATCTGAAATAATATCATCCAATCCCGCATAAATTGGTGATGGCTTCGACTCCAAGTAGGAATTCAAGAGGACACTGGTTATGCACTTTTGTAAAATGAATGCCATCATTAACCAGATGGCGAAAACGATCAAGAACGTGGTCTTTTTATGTCGGCGCTCCTGGTTTCTGCTCTTATTCCTCAGGATCTCTTTTATATTAGTAATGGGTTGTCCCACAAGTGTGCGCATGATAAATCTAATGCCTATATTGATGCTTATCTGGCGTTCATTAGTGAAGTTCCAGAAAATGACATTGATCATTGCGGCAAAAATGATCGAGATCCAAATCTAGATAGACAAAATTGTGTAATCTTTCATATCTATTTCGCGGCAATATAATTTTAAAATTCTTATCTGAAAATATTCAATTAAAATTAAAGTAAACTTGCATATTTATTGAACAAATAGAAAAATGAGAGATAAACAGGCGGATCAATTCTGCTTGTTGTCATAATCTCGATCATATAAACTTGCTGAGTTGCGACAATATCGCCATATTTTGTTCCATAAGGGTCAAGAGGAATTGGATCAAGTAAAAGATTCTTTTCCTAGAATTATAGTAAACAAATTTAACAAGATTTTTTAAAAATCTAAATAGCTAACGTAAAAAAATCCTTCTGCGACAGAGACAAAAGTGACATTAAGAGCAAGATCACACATTATTTTCTCAACGATTGCCAGCAGAAAACTCATCAGATGGAACTAGGAAATAAATAATAGAAGCAAGATTAATAATTGATTTATAAATTACCTGGTTTCCTGATTGAGCTCCAATGTAGTCAATAGTGAGATTGCCATTGCTTATGACGCCTTCATTTGAACAATCAAAAATAACACCAGGTGCGAATCTCCTAACTTTGAAAATACGTCCAAGATAATTGTCAATCAAGAATGAAATGTATTCTTCCTGTGTAACCACATTTCCTTTCTTAGAATTTGGCATTTTGCAAGATAAATTTTCAAAAATCCACTACAATAATATTTTTACTGATCAATTGAACTGACTAACATTTATTGATTTTCATAAATAGTACAAGTAAATGTCTTCTTTATCTATCAACATATAATTTGAATAATAATTGGGTAAAATTACTTAAGGATAAAAACCTATGTGTGTATATCACTTTCCCAATATCCTTGATAAAAATTAATAAAAATTATTAGTATTAATCTTGTAAGGAATATGTAATTTAAACTTGCAATATTAAAGGGAAATAGTTTTAGTTGTTCTTGCTAATTTATTAACCTACAAGAATAAGAATAAAATGGTTTAATCAAACATTTTTTATAAAGATATACCTAGGACAAAATAAATAGATAACTTTAATTACCACATTGGGTTTATAATTAGACAATTATATATTATTTGCTAGTTTATTGACTATTATCCCTTAAATTTATCACTAAAATTCATCTTTACCAGTTCGTTTTGAGAGTGAATTAGTAATAAATGCAAACCTGAATCATACTATAAAATGAGATTACTCAATTTTTAATTTATTTTTGAAATGTTCCTAAATTAAAAAAAAACACCTTAAGAAAACAAAGCATTTAATAAATTATTAATTTTCTTTATTAATCAGCTTGGTACTATAATATATCAAATAGACAATTTTAATCTTTTTTGTTTTTTAGGAAAGGCTTCAAAATTAATTGATTTTCAATTTTCTTTAATAATAGCAAGATCAATTAATGTTTTTCAAAATAGAGGCGATAATTAGAGCGCAGTCTTTGATGAACATGTTTTGGTTGAAAATTCAATGATCGGAGTCTATTAGCTTTTTTCACAAAAGGTTTCCGATTATTCATGAATTTGAGCAAGATAGAATGCTTCGCAGAATGTAATTTAATAGCACTTTGAACTCTTTCCTCTAATCTTGCTTGAAAATATCGGCTATAAACGCGTTCAAATATCAAAGCCATAATTGAGACAATAATGCCCAGAACAAGTACCAAGAAGACATTTGACCAAATATCTTGCAAATGCAAAGAGTGGTCAATAAATTCAGTTTTGACCAAGCTGTTGAACAAATCTAGGCGTTCACGCCTAAACATCCACCGCCAAACATCAACCTTCATCATTTCAACAAGTCTATAGTGCCAGTATAACCCTGCGTCTACACCACGCTGAATACTGAAAAATTCAATGGTATTATTGGTGAATTATCTTGATTAAATAAATAATGTTTATATGAACTTACAAGTGCAAAATTTGCCTTTTATTCGTGACATTATTCTGTGCAAAAAACGTTATATAAGTTGGGGAATACTTTTTATCAAGAACAACCCAGTCATCAAATTCCTGGAGCAGTCTCTCCTTTTGCCTCATTCCATAAGAGGGATCAATTATGACCGCCTTTCCCGCTATTACCTCTTTCATGGTTCTCAAAATACCAAACTTATCAGTCCTTATTGGGAACCGATTGTCGTTGAGCCTTCTCTTTCCCTTATCTATGATAGACTTGAAGGTTGAGTTTTCTTCCATATAGTAAGTCGACTCATTAATTCCAATTTTCACCTTGCTATCCGCCAAAATATCATGTAACCCCGAATATAGTGGTTGTGGCTTATTCTCTAAATATGAGTTCAAAAGGACACTGGTTATGCACTTTTGTAATATTGAGGCCATCATCAGCCATATTGCGAAAAGCATCAAGAACATTGTCTTCTTATTGCGGCGCTCCTGGTTCCTGCTCTTGTTCTTCAACATGTCCCTCATGTGACCGATAGGCTGTCCCAATAGTGAGCGTAAGATTAGTCCTATGCCTGCACTGACACTTATCTGGCGCTCATTAGTTATGTTCCAAAATATCACATAAATAAACGATGAAAAAACAAGAGACGTCCATATCTAGAGTAAAATTATCATGATAAAGAAATTTTTTCAATTTAACTTTTGCTTACATATATTTTGAACAAGCCAAAAAATGCGAAATAGTGAGGCGGCTCAAGTTTGAAGGTGGTCATAATTTCCATCATGTAAACTTGCTGCGTGGCCACAATAGAACCATACTCAGTTCCAGTCGGATCAAGGGGAATGGGGTCTAATAGCAGGTTTGGCTCCTGGAACATATATAAATTAAAATCACATATTTATAGCAAGTGAAGTTTCATTGATCACTTGCATAGTAAAACCCAAAAGGAACAGACACAAAAGTGACAGTTAGTCCTAGGTCACATATTATTTTATCAACAATTGCCAGCAAAAAGCTCAGAAGAATAAACTGGAAGTTCAAGATTTTAGCATGATAAATCAATCAATGTTCAACTCACCGGCTTTCCTGATTGAGCGCCGATATAATCAATTGTAATATTACCCTTGCTAATTACCTGTTTACTACACTCATAATTGTTGTGGTCATAAGGAATAGCAGGATCAAATTTTTTGATCGAGAAAAATAAGCCAAGATATTCATCAATTACAACAGAATAATGCGCTTCGAGCACAGAATCACTAAAATTTTGAGACATGTTGTACCAGTTCCCTTTGGAAATGAACTGGTTAAAATTTCAATTTTCACTCAACCCAGACATTGCTCAATCTTTAATTTGTTATTACTGAAATTTTGCATGATAATATTCAATTTGCAGCCACTTAACCTATAATTTGAATAATCATGTGATTGCCATTACATTGAAACAAAGACCTGGATATTATTGAAATTTCAAAAATTCAATTAATTCACCTATAATTTGATCTAACATTAGAATAAATTCGAAACAAACTCGATAATTATGCAAATTTCAGTTGTGAAAGGTGATCGATAATTCAATATAATTTCGATAATAATAATTCCAAGTTTCAAATAATCATGCATAATTTATACAGGAAAATAAATAAAAACATTACTCGATCAATTTTGTTATCAAGTTAATTTATTCAAATATCAGAGAATATCCTATTGAAAGCGGCCGCCTCCGCGTACTGTAGGGAATAGGGCCGCCACTCCTTGGGACAGGGGTTTGCGTTGATCCTCTTCATTTTTAGCATCTTGACATTTTGGACGTAGAACATGACCAACTTCCTATTAGCCTCCATAATCTCGTGCAAAGTATCCTGGTATTCTTTACTTATAGCATTGAACGTTTTGTCCTCGTAATTTTTCAGTATACTTATTCCAAATAAAATATGACAAGAATTTTTAAAACTTATCTAGGTTATTTTTCAAATGTTACATCATCATGTCCTTGAAATTGGCTGTGCTGCCAGGCTCCCCAACTGCGATTAGCTTGTTCACTGTTTCCTGCCTAACCTTTTCCATTTTTGAGACCGCCTTGTTCATTGCCTTCATAATTCCCAGGGCTTTTGCTCGCTGAGCCCTGTTCTTGCAGAAATTCATTAGCAGCCTGGTCCTCTCAACACTGGTTAATCGGCAAAGTATCTGGATGTGATAGTTATCGGGGAACACTTTGTCAAAAAAGGTGATTATCTTGTCATTATTCTCGATAGAATTGCTGAAAAATAACAATAATTAAACTAGATATTTTATCAACTAGCCCTGCCCTGAATAATATCAACATTATTTTACTAACAGGCAGTACTGCTGTAGGGACTGGTCGTGTTCGGGCCAAAGACGGTTGGAGTCGCCGATACGCCACACATCAGACAAGAGGTCATCGATCTCTTGACAGCCATTAGTCCCGTAGCCATTTGTAAAATGTACCGTGGTGCAGAGGATAATCCCTATTTTCAGAGAAACAAGGTAATTTTTTGAAGAAAATAATTCCTATTTCTGCTTACCTAAAGACAAATGTAGAGCCAAACTCATATTAATTGATTATTGATTGACAAAGTTTATTGTTTTGATATTCCCTTAATCCCAGATTTTTATCATTACTTTTCTGTTTAAAAGTTTTAATTAATTCTTTAATAAATAACGTTTATCTTGCAATTCGTTTAAAATTGAGCAAGATGAATTCAGAAGTTCAGTTTCAAGGTGAACGAAAAGGTGAGTTTTATTCAGAAAATGTAAAATAAATTTTTTAATTGAGTAATGAATTACAGCTTATAAATAAGAATTATTTAATTAAATGTTGACCATGATCAGTTGCAAGATCATTCCATTTCCAGGTATTCGTCAATGCGGAGGATCTTGGGGTTGTTTTGTTTTGGCTTTTCTTCGACTTCCTGGTCATTCCTCTCATGCCTTTCAAATCCATGCAATAGATTGAAGGCAACGATACCTGCAATCTATCAAATCAGTGCAATTAAATTAATCATGATACTTTTGAGTAATTATCAATTTGCTTACAAATAAAACTTCTAGACCAACGACCCAAAGGGTGGCCCACCTATAGCCTAACTGACCCATCAAATAGCCACCAATAGACGGTCCAATAGAAGAACCAAGGGCAAAAGCGGAGGAGAAACTTGCTGATATTACTGCGTAAGTACTGACGTTCTCCTGCAACCCGCTCTTCCTAGGTGAAAAACATTAATTATCATGATCATTTAATGGATAAAATTAGTCACTTACAGGACCTCCTGAAATCCGTGGCTAAAACTGCCGACAATCAGCCCTCCCATAGAAAACCCGAGGAATACCTGACCAATGATTACGAGCCATAAATTGCTAGATTAAAAAATTGAATTATTAAATTATTCATGGTTGCTTTCAACTCACGATTGAATTGGAATGAAGGGTATTGGTCCCGAAATTATATAATTGATCATGGAGAAAACACAGCCTGCTATGCACAGTGAATGAGGGTTGGCCACCTTGTCAACGAGGGCGCCCCAGTATGGATTGAACATGGCATAAAAAGCACCTTGCACAACAAAAATAGCGCCCTCAAAGCCCGGGGATAGCTGTTGAATCTGAAGAACAGGATAAATAATTGTTTCAAGTTAGTATGAAATTAATTGATCATGGTGATTACAGTTTTCAAATGTAGGCTGAGTGTGGCGTCATTGAACCCGATCAAAATGCAGCCGTTAATCGTGATCAACAAATTGATTGAAAAGCTGAAGTTTTTAATTATGGTCAAAATACTGGTCTTCTCGCTTTCATCATCTTGTTTTTCTAGAGATTGAGCATGGTTAAATAATTTTCGAAAAGATCTGGAACTTTTACTTACCCATAGGTTTGATAAGGAAATGAGCGATGACTGCACCCATGAGTATAAGAGTTCCCAAAACTTCAAAGGGTATTATAAATCTCAGGTTCAGGTATCGGCCCAACTATTTGAATATAAAAAATTATCAAGCTTACATTTTTATCTTGCTAATAATTTGAACCGAATACCTCTTCAAGTATTCCGCCAATACCAGGTCCAAATATCATTCCAATTGCATAAAACATCTCGGTCATTGCCTAGAAATGAGGAATAATCATGAATAAAAAGGGGAAAAATGTGCTTGCTAATTACAAAAATCCTTGCTAAATGTTCCGGGTATTTCATGCCGACAATTGTCCATGCGCTAATGAAAAACATTGCAGCGCCCATCCCTTCAATTGTCCGAAGTAGCATGGCAACAACCATAAAAATTGAACCAGGTGGACACCAGTATAGAAACCTGGTAGAATTAATATTGTAAGAATTATCATGATAAATCAAAAATGATTGGTTTTACCCGAATAATAAACTACTAATACCAGCGATTATTAACCCGGATATCAATGAATGTTTAGGATTCATATAAGGTATCTGAAAACCAATTTAGCAAGGTGAAATTAAACAAAATAATTTATGATTAACTTACCAGCTTGCCAAAAATAAGCGAGCCGAAAAATATGGCCACTTCATACTGGGACATAATTATTCCGATCCAGGTTTCTGTCATTTGCTTGGATTTGCCCTAGACAATGATAATTTATCATGGTTAAAATTTTAATTAATAATTTAATATAAATTATTCATTAAAATTATTCACCTCGCTAGGAAACAGAGGCCCGAGCACAGAATAAGCGCTGCCCACACAAAAATTACCATAACACATGACGGCTGTGACCAAAAGCCTACCCCAGTCTCGTTTACGTTTCTTTTCGTAGGCTTCGATATTGTCTTTAATAACCTCTTCCTCATAATCCTCGCCGGTATAGTTGCTCTGGTAAGAGGCCAGACCTTTAGGAATGGCTATTGTTGAGGCCCTCCTGTTCTGGAACCCAAAACCCCCGGCAAAGGCAGAGGAACGCCTCCGATATAAACTCATTGTATTCATCCGATTATTCATTGTTTTTAATTAACACTATTTTTGTAACAAAATTCAAACAAAAGAAACTTTTCATAAAAACTGACAAATATTTTACTACTTTAGAGAAATACCGGTATTTTCCAGCACATGAATCATTATCATATGATCATTATAATAAAAATCATCAAGATATTTCTATAAAGTGGTGATCCTGATAAGACTACTATAGTTTTAAAAATAAATCAAATTTTATGCACTTTATTGACTATATTATGATTGAAAAAGTATCTAGATACACAAGTAAAGGTTAATTAACAAGAATAATATTTGGGTTTTATCTTGATCATCTCAAGATAGAATAGAACATTCTAGGCATTGTTAGGCTTATTGAGAATATAGTTATTTTGTTAATTAATTTTGAAAGTTGACATTTCTAGCAAATGTTATTGTGATCATTGATTAATTGCTGTACATTAGTGAACAATAGTGATGCCTTTTAATTCTGTGTAAATTTAATCTAGATTAAACTTTATATTTAGTGATAAACAAGTGAATAAAATGTAGGTTAGTTTATTCAAAACTATAAGGAATAATCTTAATGAAAAACATGACCAGAAGAGTGATTATCTGCAATTGAATTGTATTTAAATTTAGTGTAATTTAATTGAAATAATGACTCACTTCATAGCATCTGAAGTAATTGATTGTGAATAACTTCCAACACGAAAATCCCACTTTTCTCTCAGCTGTCCTTTCGATCAAATTGATGATCTAGGAGAATTTTATTAAAGTAGCTAATTAACTTGATAAATAATCAATGATTTACCTCAATCTTGATTTTTATTCTTCGTACATCATTTCGTTTAATTAGAGAAAGAGATAAAAATAATTTGTTTAAATATTTGTATGAATTCGCAGAACATTTGTTTACTGAAGAGGCCGTAAATATGGTGAACAAGAATAGAATGAAATAAATTATAGTTAAATAACTCAAAAATATTTTAAAATAAAGAGACGACGGGATTAAAAGTAATACAAATAACAAGATTGTTATAATTGATCCAAACATAAGCCAAAATATGAGAAAAATTTTTGATAGATATGTTGTATTGTATTCATTAATCTCTGAATACAAGGAATCAAATGAATAGACAATTGATTTAATTCTTCGAAAAGTTTTGAGACTCTGTATTTCGGATAAAGTGTTAAGACTTTCATTAAGTGCTCCGATTTTATACTTTAAATACTGACAAATGAAGTGAATATAAATCAATTGAAAGGACAGATTTGAAACGAAATTTGAAATCATTAACACCGAGAATAAAGTGTTAGGAATACCAAATAATATTGAATTAAAGACTGTCGTACTGATCAGGTAATAGAAGAAGGCAACAAATATGCTAATTATTGGGAATATAACCTCGCTATTGATAGTAGTCAATTGGCAAATGAATTTCATTTGTTTCGTTAGTATTATTATTTCTCTCCGATTAATCCAACCAATAGAATGAGGGGTAACCAAACCGGACATCATTTGAAAAACTCGAAGAAAATTTGGTTTAATATTATTTCGGAAATTATAGTAATAGACGGACTGCCAACCAATCAATAACAAGTTGCCCATGATCATTGTCACACTGATGTGACCAAAATTTCCAATTATCAGGTAATTAAAATCACCTAGTATAATTGGAATAAAATTATTTTGTTTATCCACGAACAATATTGCCATCATTTTAATGAAATACAAAAGGGAGAGAGGGAAGGCAATCCTTGGTCTTTGAAACCATTTTCTTTGCGAAATAATTGTCTGATCGTTAGTAAGACATAAACCAATTCTGTATAAATGATTTGCCGCAGAATTATAAGAATA
>JAQIXD010001078.1:0-17803 GCA_034699985.1 Minunthozetes semirufus
TGCTCCATAAGAACTATATAAAATGTGTAAGCACATTATCCAGACCTATCCTGAAAACTACAGATGTCCCTCTTAAGTCTGAAAAGCTGAGTAAATAAGTAAGCAGTGATAATATCATTTTTAAATTTATAGTAGAATTAAGCACTGATTAAGCACTCAATAATGGGTTCCTAAACATAATCACAAATTCTTGAAAAAATAATTTATTCTAAATTCGTCCGAAATTTGTTTTAAAGGATTAATTCAAATTAAATTGCAAGTTATAGGGGAATCATTTTGATGTGAATGTAATACTAAATTGTTTTACCCTAAGAGGCGTTTCCCAGAATATTGAATAATATTCTTTTGAATGAAAATCATTTTTTTAAGGAAAAACATGATCTCTATGAATGTAAGAATATATGAACACCTCTCCAATGTTTTTCTCGTCTAAAAGGATTCGTGATATATATATATATGATTGTTTCACGCGAATCCATAAATTGTTTTTAGTGGATAAAAGTTTGTCTACTCTTTTAAAGCTGATCAAAAAGATGGTGATTAAAGCAGAATTATGTTGTTTAGTAAAACTGATAATCAGATTGTTGTGAGGAAACGGGAATTAAGATTAGTGAGTGAGTAGTGAGTAGTGAGTAGTGAATAGTGGCAATCATTGACTTTTGTCGAATGCTATGATTGGTTTATTTATAATTGAAATCTAAAGGCGATTATTTCAGTCCAATGAAGACATTGAGTAATTCGTTTGAAAAGATGTATAATTAGGAGCAAAACTTACCGACAAAATAGATATCACCCAACGAACCATTTTGAGAGTCATCGCTCTGTTGTATAGCCATTGGAATCGGAATACTTCTCTGATCTGATGCCTGAAGGGCTGAAGTGTGAATTGAATTAGCATTTGTTGAGGACTTTCTTCTCATAACCGGACCTAACAAAAGATCACTAAATTTATTTTCATTTTTCTGTTCATATCCAGTGTTTTGGTCTGGTTTTGTCAGCCTTTTCTGTTCTTCATCAAAATCTTTGAATTTACTTTTGAGATAATTTTGTGTTGATTTGGTTTCGAATGTATTTCTGTTGTCATTGTTTTCAATAGAATTTTGTTTTAAATGATTTTTGTTTTGTTTTTCATATCGAAAGCCATTATTTGATTCGCCATTGAATTCACTGCTGACTGAGTCCGCACTCGAATCATATATCGTCGGACTCTTATATCTGTAGTTGCGGTGAATGGAATTTCCTAAAGTCGGACCCGAAGACCATTGCCTTTGATTCAAAATATCCGATTGCACTCTATTTGTGTATTTATATGGAGAATATTGATATGAATTCCCAAAATTGTTCGGATATATAAATTCTTGAGGCCTTTGTAAGAGTTGTGGACTACTATATGATGGAATGTAGTATTCGCGCTGTCCTATAGCCTCTCTTACAGGCGAAGCCTTTGATTTACTCTTCTCTAAAGACGGATTTTCTGCAGGTTTCTGGAAATTAGCTGTCAATCAATCATAAAGAAAACATTTAGTAATAATTAGTAATAAATCTCTATTTTAAAATCAATTAAAGAAATATTAGAAAATTTTAATATTAGTTCCAACTTTTTCTTATTTAATATTCTAAAAATATGAGCTAGCCAATAAAATTGAACAATTATTCTACTATTAAAAAATGATCATAAAAAACATTTAAATTTACTTGAAATCAAAAAATTTATAATAAAATCTGTTTACTCAAACATTTGAGGAATTGAAATGAGTTTGCTTTAAATTAATACAAATTCAATCAAATTTTTTATTAAAACAAATTTCATTGATGTTTGAGAATGAGGAGATAAATAGCAATAGTTGTATAACTAGATCATGTAATCTAAAAATAAATAATATAAGAAAAAACAAATTATTTTGAGTTAATCTAGAAATCAAAATTCAGTAAAATGATCTTCTTTTATACAAAGTAAACGAATTATATTATTCTTATGATTCTGAAGTTTAGATAATTTTTTTTCTTCAAAACAGTTTTGAATATTTAATGGAAACCAATGGAAGAATTGTGGAAAACATATTCTTTGTCCTCTAAAAATGTAATTAATATTATATTAAAAACTTATTCATTGGTTTCCATATCTGAAATGTTTATCAATATTTAGATATTTAATGGTTTAATGCATTTTCATTCAATTGCTTTATTCAATTTGCAAACCTCTTGAGGTCTGCAAAACTTAGTATACTAGAGTGGTGTTAAAGGAGGTATCACAAAATTCTTACCACTCATATACTCGATATTTACATAAAATGGCACTACTTTTATGATAATAAAAATTACATTTAAATTTAAAATTCAAGTCTAAAACTCAAATTACAAATTACAGGACTATTTGAAATTAACATAAATCTCGGATATATTTTCATTGAAATTTTCAAATGATTACAAAATCAAATATAAAAAGATGATCAGAATATTTCCGAAAGTCATTATACGTTAGTACTCATTAGTTTATACAGTTTATAGCACTGTTTTTCGTAATCAAGATATAGAGTGCTATTAAATTGGTTTAAATTGGTTAAATAGGTTTAATTGGAAGAAATATACATGTATATATATCGTTTAAGTAGTGCTAATGCAATGCAAGCACAAATCTCCCATTGCTTGAGTATAAGGCTTAACAAAGCTAAACAAAGCAAAGCAAATACTATAAGCTAAACAAAGAGAAATTTGATCATTTGAGGCACTGAAACTGGCCATACGCATTTCAAATTTTGGTCAGAGGTGCTCCTTCATATGATCTATGACTGGGTACCGAGATAATCTCCAAATTGGCCGACAACAAAAGATGTGCCCATTAAGATTAAAAGTAATCCATTCTCTGAGTTGTTTAAAAGCCTTGAAATTCATTTCGTGATTTATGATAAGAGAATTCCCTAAACTCCATGTTATATAATATATATCATTCGATAAAACAGTTGAAAAACATATTTATCCTCAGATTATATCCCATTATATCCCTTCAAAAGAAGAACAAAACAAAACTAAACAATAGATTGAAATATTGGAAAACATCAAATCGTTTCATATAATTTACTAAATAACGAATTGTCCAACAATTTTGGTATTTCAAGCAAATAATATACAATAGAGAGGTCAGCCATTTATGGCATTCAATGCATTTATCTTTTGCTATGACTGTCTTTTAGAAAAAAAATTTCTGAAGTTTACGATAATTGGGTTCGAAAGCAGTTTAACACAAAATGAGAATAAAATTTTCGTTCAAACAATTAATTTGTGTTTTATTTACCCAAACATTTATCACTACTTCTGTCAGAAAAGTAGACATAAATCTTTTACTCTTTAGTCGGATCTGATTTAACGATTGGTTTTTCTCAAGAATCACACATAGGATATGTTCTGTAAAATGTGTGGAATCCGTGTAATCAGTATTTATTAGGTCTTATAGTCAGTGATGAAGGAAAACATAAATTTCTACTTTTAGACCAATTTAGTTAATTTTTGTGTTTATTTCGATATAAGACATCAATATCTATATCTATATTTAGTTTCATTTGACAGAATCTAAGGCTGGAGTCGAGAGAATATTCTTCTAAATTATATTCTGTGCGACTTTGAACGCAAAGCACTAATAGACCTGAAGCCAACACTTTATTTACTCGGAATAAATAGTTAGTGAACTCAATTAATATTACGTGAGATTAGACGTAAAACATAATTCTCTGAATAAAAGTCTGAATAGAGGTTAAATAGAGGCTAAATAGCCATTAAAGCTAAGAAAAGTCATAAAAATAAGTTGTAATTAATATAAAAACAATAATTAGAGTCAAAATAATTCCAAAAATTACTGGAATTAGAATCGAATCACAAGTTTATGAGAATCCATATGATGTAAATACCATTAATCTGATCATTTCTATACAACTAAGAACTTGACCGCAAAAAAGAACATTTATTAATTAGATTTCGAATGTATTGAAGAATAAAACAATAGCTATAATGGGTTTGTTTTGTCGGACAATCGATCGCCAGCAGTGATAAGCAATTATAAGCCACAGATAATTATTTTTCCAAATATATATTATTTATTATAAATAAGGCCTTTATATTAGGCCTTCATTTACGACATCAAAGTTTTTCTCTTAATAATGGATATAATAGATGAGTATATGTGAGGTATAAATGAAGTAAAAAATCAATTGTCAACAGAAAAACTCATTAATGTCGACATCAGAGATAAGGTTACATATGTTCGGCTAATTAGAGAAAGCGATTCCCTTATATTCTGTCCATAATTACATGAATAAGGCTTAATATCGAAGAAATTCTATTATAATATAAATTGAATTCTCTTTAATTCAACAAAAAAAATAGTTTTGATAAAAGTTATTCGTTTGTTGAGAGCACTGGTATATGATTATAGGAGCGGAAACCATACGGAATAAATGTATTCTAAAAAGAAGAGACACTTACTCTGTTGTTGTTGTGCTCGACTCAATTGGTTAAAGATAGTGGTAATCAAAAAGAACAAAAGAATGACAGATCTCATCGTCCGAGAGGTTTGACACAAAAATATTGGGAAAATTAACCAAAAGGTAATGCGATTCGCATTTTAACCGTTCAATCAATTTCCACCATTTTTTCGACTCAAAAATACAGTATTCGAGGAATAGTATAGAAACAGAAGTTCACTATATTTTGCTATACTTTCTCTTTGACTATCGAAACGGTTGCGCTTCCAGTGGTAACATAGGATACAAATTGACGTCAATTGTAGTGACAGTCACTACACTTGCGTTCAAAAACAACTCAATGGATACACATTATATTCAAGAATTGACTGAATTCGTGGACAAAAAAACTTCTAATGTCTGACACAAGAATATAATCAGAAAACAAGTAATCAAAAGATTTTTCATAATTTATTCATTATTAGGAAAAATGACGAGAATTTTATTAATTAATAGATTTTGTGATTAAAATTAGTTATAAATATATGTATTGTTTGTTAAGAGATATAATTGTCTTAAATATTATTAACGGAAAAGAATTTCAATTAAAAGACTTCAAAAAATTCTAAAACTAAAAATCAATTTTAACTAAATTCATGATTATATAGGTCTGAGAGAGGGCTTAAGGGCTGACCAGACAGTGTCAGACCAGATATAAGGCTTTTTATCCAATCTTAAAGAATTATATTAATATAATTGAAAGAAATAATTCAATAAATGAATGCATTTCTAATAAAATGAATTAATTTAGTTCTCATTATTTGAATGCAAATAAAATAGTGAAACAAATATATCTTATTTCAAGACTTAATTCAATAAAATATTGAGTGAAGTGTTGTGTTGTTTACCAAAATAAAAAACTTAATTGGATTTTGTTTTTCTTTCCCTTTGTTTTTCGGTTTTAATCGATTCTGATTTGTTAGACCTCTCTCTTCGTCTATCTTTAGACTTTCCCTGAGTTTTGACTGATTTGACGCTCCTTTCGATCACTTTTTTCTGATGATTTAGTTGTGGAAAGAGTTCTGTTTAAACAAATTATTTTATTATTCATAAACTTTAACTAAAATATAGTTAATTCAAACCTCTGGACGACTCCAATGCATTGGAGGCGGCACTCATCTCTGCCTCTTGAATACTATGACCCTTTCCTGTAGCTAAACGCTGGTCACGGAAATAGACGGCCACCACATAAACTCTGGTATTTGTAGGTCCTCTGCATTCTATTACTCTATAATAAGTAAATTAAAGGGAAAAATCAAATGTTTGTAATCGAATCGAAAATTAAAAATAATTCAATCATTTGTTGTCAAAAACACAATAAGTTTGTGAGAGAAATGTGTGAATAAATGATACCATTTATAACATTTATAATACTCTAACAATTGATCTCAGATTCGAATTCAATGCAAAAAATAAAAGCAAAGAATTTCAAGAATTTAATATAAGAGCTCACAAATAGGGTATCACTTGTCTGCAAATGTTTATCTCAACTGATTTTAATCAACAAAAATCTAATACAAGAGAAGACAACTTTTAAATTAAACATTTAGATCAATAGCCAAAGGGAAAGAACCCATTCCTCAAGTATTAATTTTAAATCAATTGATTTGCAAGTGATTCCAAAATATGACAGAAATTCTTCTTTTATGGCATAAAAACAATAGAAAAAAGTGTCAACTATTAAGTGATTCTTAATATGAAATATAATCATAAAATTGGAATCAATTATAATTGAAAACAAAGTTAAGTTCGGTTCAGAAATTTTATACAAAAATTGAGTTCTCATGAATTGACACTCATTTTAAGAAACCATACGTTAAGTTGAAAACTAATTTTGTAAGGAATGACTGAATAAGACTCTTATTAAGGATTTGAAGAATTAATTGCTTTTGAAACGAATTACAAACGAATCGATTCTAAGATTAGACGAAATTCAATGACTCATATAATGAACGATTCATATAACGCTCATTAAATCAAATAAAAGGTTAAAAACATTCAATTTATTAGACCCTCGATCTTCAAAAACAATTTAATTAGTTTTGATCTCTGATTAGCGATTATTATGGAGTAAAAGTAGCCTTTTCTCAACAAATATCAAATAAAATTAATGTACGAATAATAGTATCAAAAGAATAACGAAGAAAAACGGAAAAAGTAGAGCCAATGATCGCTATATTACACAAAAATAAATGGAAAAAAGTTCAAAAGCCAAGACATTAACCATTATTTCACAGCACAAGACTCAAAAGAGAGTGAATTTGACAGTAACTATCATTCAATGTAACTATCATTCAAAGTGTTTTCAAAATATCAATATTTTGAAAGTATTTATTTGATGACAGCATTAGATTAAACATTAAATTCTGAATATAAGAGTTTAATAATAATGAAATTCCAGTCAATTGACTGATATTTGAATGAAATATTAAAAATGATTGAAAAAGGACTTACTTATAGACGGGAATATCTGGTTCTCCGCCGTCGACGGACCTGAGCGTAAGACAGCACTGTTGAAGCTTTGATTTTGGGTCATTCCAGTCCTGATTCATAATGAAGTGCTCCAAACGGGGGAAAAAGCAAACCTCACAAAATAGACGACAGAATACCAATCCTTTGTCGACATACAAAGCACCCAAAAAGGCTTCCAAAAGGTCTGCCCTGTCCTTTGTTTTGAGTTCTCCCTTCGCGTAATTATAAATTGCTATTTGAGTCATCGCTAAGTCATCGCAAACGACTGCCTGAGTCTTATTATTGACTAAAGAGCTCCTAAGGAGTGAGAGGTGTCCCTCGTGATGCTCCGGAAAAAACTTATACAAATATTCTGAGGCAACCAATTGAAGAACAGTGTCTCCTAAGAACTCCATTCGTTGATTGGAACCGAGAGTTAGATTATTGAATCCAACACTTCGATGAGTGAAAGCACGGGCTAATAGTCGAATGTGAGAGAACTCTATTCCAGTTATTTCTTCAAATTTAATCAATTCTTTAAGACGTGGAATGGTTTCGATGTAATGTCTGTCACCATTTGGTTCCTGATTCTGAAGCGGATGTTTCGGATAATTGACCCAAACTTGCAAAAGGTTTGGTTCGTCGCCGAACAAAGTGTTTGAAAATATTCTGTCCGACACTTCAATACCTCCATCAAGAAATAGGGCTCCCATTAGTGCTTCGAAACAGTTGGCCATTGCATGCCTGAGTTCGAGATCATGGCACAGATCAGATCCGTGTGCGTAAAGCATAAACTTTTCTAACTGTAATTTTTTTGCCAAAACCGCCAGCTGTTGGTTTTGGACCAGAGCTGCCCTATAAGTGGCTAAACCTCCCTCTTCTAGATCTGGAAACATAAAATACAAATGAATTGAAGTCATGAACTCTACGACGGCGTCGCCCAAGAATTCAAGTCTTTCGTTGTGATTGATATTAGAAGTGGTCTCTTCATTGCACCCGAATCTCGACATTATATTAATTAACATATTTATGCCCCGCTTTCGGGTATTCATGAAATGGACTCTTCGGTCCCCATACTGTGGTTGTCTTATCCCACAATTAGTCAGAGCATTGCGCGCGTGGTCTGGATTTGTGCCAAAATTTTCACGATATGAGGGATGAGTCAGAGCTAACTGAAGAAGATATCTATCGGCAAACGAATATCCAATAATTCCCTCCAAATATTGTAACGATTGATGAAACCTGAGATGACATACGAGTACAGGTAAGAGAAGGGAGTGCTGAATGATATCGCACTGAATACCAGTCGTGTAAAAGCCTTTACTACTCATAACTACAGTCACATCCCGTTTAAGATCGCTTTTCATTCGCATTTCTTGTAGTTTCTCCTCTTTTTGAAGAAGAGTTTGTTTGTCGATATACGAGACCTTCTTCTTGTTGGCCAATAAGTGTCTGAACTTTACGTAATCCCTCCACGCTTTCTGGTATTTGGGATTTCCCGCATAACTCAGTTGTGGCGGTCGGATACCAAAGTGGACAATCACAGGGAATCCGTCGTCAGTTTGGGTTTTATTTGAATCACTATTTTCGTGGTCTTTATGATCACAGTTTTGGTCGTTGTCTTTGTTTTGGCCATCAATGAGGTCGTCGGTCTCCCTATCGATTTGGTCGACTCTTATAGACGATGGTTTCATCCCAGGACTGGTGACTATCATTCCCTTCAAGTGTTTGGCGAATGACATCCATTCCTCTTCAGACATATGTTTATATTCGTTTAATTTGTTTTCATCGATAATTGGATTATTATTATTCATCAAATATTGCAAAATAACATTCAATGAAAGCAATTCTTTCCCGTTTTCGTCGAGAAGACGTGAAAATCGAGGATAAAAGTGAAATCTGGGACATCCGTTCTTTTCGTCTCCTTTGGCCTTAAGATTCAAATCCACTAATTCTAAGATCTCTTGGAATACAAATTCAGTGAAATATTGCAAATCATTTGCACTGAAATTTGTGGGAAACTTCTCCTCAATGAAAGTAACCGTATATTCAATATTAAATCGAATCACTTTACATGGGATCGGGTTATTCAATGGCCAGTGAGACAGAAGAGAATAGCCTTCAAAGACAAAGTCGTGTCCGTCATGAGGTATAGTCGTCGGGAATTTAGTTAAAAAGTTAGTGTTGGGACTGATCTCTATCTTGTAATGGTATAAACGATTCCTATTATTACTATTAGGATCACAGAGTGGCAGATGCTCTTCACCCGGATATATGCCGTGACGTATGCCTGTCTTTCTGGCCTTTGCGCTGCATCGACAAAGGGGTCCGTCATTCATCTGACATTAAATTCAATACAAATTATGGCTTTTGTTATCATTTAAGTGTTCTTTTGCTTTCATTTAGTGTCAATTGAAATATGAGATTATATATCACTTATATATGATTTATATAAACCTTTACATATTATACACAATCAGAGACAATGAGTAAACAAATGGACTAAAGTCTAACATAACTTTCAATATTTCTTTCAATATATTTAAATGAAAAGCAATGCAATAATAAGTGATAAATATAGGACAGACCTCTCCCGGATCGTTATACCAGAGCTCTTCGTGAAGTCTTAGCGGATGTTTTTTCTTGCGCTGCAATTCTTCATAAGCAGTGTCTTCACAATCGTCATCATTGGTCTCACTTTCACTACACGAGGAATCACTACTCGAAACCACTAATAAAATGAAATGAATTAAACGAAAGACTGAAATACCTTAAAATAATTTACTTGTTTTCGGAGCTTTCAATTTGACGACTCGGGGCGGGAAATGAAACTTCGGTTTGGAATCGACGGCCCGTTGGGAGCGTTCCAAGAGATCAAAGCGAAACTTTTCCCTCAATTCTATCAATCTTTTAGTCGCTGTCACGCACTCAGAGTTATCTATTTGTGGTTCATAGAAGAGGTCAGCCGGAGAACAGCGCAACCACTCCACAGTTTTATTGATAGGTTGAGTGTCGGCTACCACTGACTCATCCATTTTGGTGTTCGTTGTTTTAGTTTCTTTTGGTTCCTTATGTTTGTCGTTGTGTTCGGAATTCGGTTTAATTTCATCAAAACTTTTATGAGAGGAGTATTTCCTCCGTTTAGACTCGGGTTCGGAGGTATTGTCATTATTTTTGGTTACTTTGACTTTACTATTGTTTTCGGGACAATAATCTCTTGAGTCGAATCTTTGATTGGATTTTGATTTCAAATGATTTGAATTATTATTATTATTACTATTATTCTTATGATTGGTATCTCTTTTGTAATTATTATTACAATTATTGATATTTCTATCAATTCTTTGATTAGATTTAAAAGAATTGTTTTTATTGTTTTGACTCGAATTTGAAGTGAATTTATTACGGGATGAGTGACTGCTTAAGACATCGAAAGACTTTTTAATTGAATGAGTTTTCTGTGAATTATTACTGTTATCACAATCATTAGGAAAGCGTTGGATCTGTTTTATATTTGTCTGATTGTGTCCACCATTTGGTCCGACATTTATTTGATTGAAAACTCCATTTTCGGCGCAATTCTGTCTCATAAAAGGCCCGAATTGTGGATTAATTAGTGGTTGGATTGCATTCAATGGATTCCACGTTTGGAATGCATTTGTGGCCATAAATGGTAACGTTTGAGACATTTGTTGCGACCGAATAGTGGCAGACATCGACTGATTCAACGCATAATTGTATTGATATGTATTGGGAGGAGTCGTCCAAATGGCTGACCACTGATTGCAGCCATTTATGGCCGGATTCCTCACAGATGGTATCGAACACAAAAGGGGTGGAATTGTGGCCATCGGTGGTCCACAACCCATATTCAGATTGGATGGCATTCTCGACGAAGACATCGTTTAAAAATGTTTTGTCAATCAAGTGATTGAAATCTTTTGTCACAAAATTCACAGCAAATGACAAAACAATTTAAACGACTTTTCATTTTAAATGAGTTTCAGTCGTAAAACCATTCTTTGAACCAATAGTTTGACTCATTTTATGGCAAAACATATCGTAATTCAATTATTAATTAAATCTAAAACTAATTATTAATTAAATCTCTTTATTTGGAAATAATCTCAAACCTATAAAACACACAAATATTGCGATCAAAGGTTTTTCACATTTCATATACAAAGTAATCAATATTTTGCTAATTAATGCCCAAAGAGTTTAAACTTGAAAACAATTAAACAACTAAAATGTTTATAATTAAATTTTCTCTCAAAAAACTGAGAAAATATATTTTATTAATCTTAAAATGATTGTGAATACAATTAAAACTAAATGAGCTAGTTCATTTTATTCAATTAAACCATATTTAGACACACCTTCTTTGAGTACACTCTTTTTGAAGGGAATTATATTTTCAATAAATAACGAAAACAAATTCAAAACGACGTCTAAACAAAAGACAAAACATTTTTAAAAACTGTATTTACAAACAATTTATTTAATTTCCAAATAATTAATAAACATTTTTGTGATTAATAACAATGATTACAACAAATGATAATAAGGAGAACGAAGAGGATTTACGAAAGTATTTTCTTGCGGTCAGTTAAACACTATTTTCGTTAAAAATACACTTATTTACCGATTCTTTAATCTTTGATCAATAGAGTGACGAAGACCTTCCATTCGAAGAAGACATACTTAGAAATCCGTTCTCTGTTAAGCATTGGTTGCGATATATTGACCACAAAAAGGAGTCTTCTCCGGAAGTGGTGAATATGGTGTATGAAAGAGCTCTTAAAGAACTTCCCGGCAGTTATAAGCTATGGATCGGGTATTTGCGTCTTAGAGTCTCTCAAATCAAAAGTGATGCAGCAGTTGATCCAATGGTCAAAGCTGTCAACAATTGCTTCGAGCGATCGCTAGTCTTCATGAATAAAATGCCCCGAATTTGGATCGATTTTTGTAAGTTTTTAATCTCTCAAAAGCGAATCACTCGATCGCGTCGAACACTGGATCGGGCGCTCCAGTCATTGCCCATCACTCAGCACAACCGGATTTGGCCAATATATCTATCTTTAATCAAATCCTATGACATCTCAGAAACGGCTGTCAGAGTATATAAACGCTATTTAAAGCTCAATCCAGAAGAAGCAGAAGATTTCGTCCAATATTTGATATCAGTGGACCGTTTGGATGAGGCGGCCCTCAAATTGGCAGAAATTGTTAATAGGGATGACTTCATCTCAAAAGAGGGCAAATCTAAGCACCAGTTGTGGACAGAATTGAGTGAAATTATTTGCAAAAATCCGGATAAAGTGAAGTCTCTTAATGTGAACGCCATTCTTCGGGAGGGAATTAAGAGGTATAGCGATCAACAGGGAATGCTTTGGATCGGTTTGGCTGAATATTACATCAGAAGCGGACTCTTTGAAAAAGCCAGAGATATCTACGAAGAGGCTATTCTTTCAGTGATGACTATAAGAGACTTTTCTCAAGTGTTTGACGCTTACGCTCAGAGCGAAGAACAACTGATTAAGGCTAAGATGGATATGACTTGTCTTTCAGAAGAGGATGACATAGATTTAGAGCTTCGTTTAGCGCGTTATGAAGATCTCATAGAAAGACGTCCTCTACTTCTCAATAGCGTTGCTCTCAGACAAAACCCCCACAATGTGGAGGAGTGGCACAAAAGAGTTAAACTTTTAGAGTCAAAACCGGAACAAGTTGTTGAAGTATATACTGAAGCCGTACAAACAGTGGATCCAAAACAGGCCATCGGAAAAGTACACACACTTTGGATCAATTTCGCAAAGTTTTACGAACAGAATAACCAAATGGAAGACTCGCGACTCATCTTCGAGAGAGCCATTTCCGCCGAATACACCAAAGTTGAAGATTTAGCCACAGTTTGGTGTGAATGGACTGAAATGGAACTCAGAAACGACAAATATAAGGAAGCGCTTGAATTGATGCAAAGGGCAACAGCAGCGCCGTCTAAAAAAGTGGGATATTATGATCAAAGCGAAACCGTACAGAACAGAGTCCACAAGTCATTGAAGATATGGTCGATGTATGCGGACTTAGAGGAGAGTTTTGGTACTTTTAAAACAACGAAAGCTGTTTACGACAGAATTATTGATCTGAAGATCGCAACGCCACAGATTATCATCAATTATGGACTCTTTCTCGAAGAAAACAATTATTTCGAAGAAGCCTTTAAAGCCTATGAAAAAGGGATTTCGCTGTTCCGGTGGCCAAATGTTTACGATATTTGGAACACATATTTGACTAAATTTCTAAACAGATATAACGGCAACAAATTAGAGCGAATCAGAGATCTCTTCGAACAGTGTTTGAATGGTTGTCCACAAAAGTTCGCCAAAAATTTTTATTTATTGTACGCAAAGTGTGAGGAAGACTACGGTTTAGCCAAACACGCGATGAGTATCTATGATAGAGCCATACACTCTGTTTTACCCGAAGAGCGCTTCGAAATGTATAACATATTCATCAGAAAAGCGGCCGAAATGTTTGGCGTCACTCATACGCGACAGATATATGAAAAGGCAATTGAAGTTCTCAGTGATAGTCAGTCCCAAGAGATGTGTCTCAGGTTTGCAGAATTAGAGCGTAAATTAGGAGAAATAGATAGAGCGCGAGCCATATACGCCCACTGCAGCCAAATGTGTGACCCCAGGACTACACATCACTTTTGGAACACTTGGAAAGAGTTTGAAATAAAACACGGAAATGAAGACACCATAAGAGAAATGTTAAGAATCAAGAGGTCAGTGGCCGCCACTTTCAACACTCAGGTTAATTTCATGACCGCACAAATGATGGCTGCAGTCAACGCCACCGAACAGAATGAGACCAACAAAATGAGTGAATTAGAAAATATCGTTAAAATAACTACAAATGAGTCGAACGCAACCGGAATTGCAACGGCTGTCCCACCAAAGAGTTCTGTCCTTTTCGTCAAATCTAATACAAAATCTGTGGAAGAAAAGACAGAAGGATTGTCTAAAACAGCGAATCCCGACGAAATTGATATCAACGATGACGACACTGAGGAAGAGGAGGAAGAAGAAGAAGAAAATACAACAAAAGCGAAGGGTTTGTATTCATTTCAATTGAAATTCATTTAATTAATTAATTTGTGAAATAATTTACAGATAAAGATATTCAGCAAAAAATGGTTCCGCGAGAAGTGTTCGGAAGCCTTCGAACCGAAGAAGACGACGACTAATACTTCTCTTTAAGTTTTTTTACGAATTCATTAAATTCAGAGGAAATCAAAGACAGACCTCTTTTAGGATTCGATTCGATTAGCGGTTGGTTTTTGCGAACATTTTCTTTGAAGAAAGCAATCAATTTGTCGGACAAACGTTCCTCAGAAACGACTTCAGAAACTTTTGAAATGATATTATTTTTGTGTTCAGAAAACACTTTCTTTTTGTTGATTTGATTCTTCTGTGTATTGAATTCATTGCATTTGAAGTCACTTTGGTTTCTGAGTTTTGCTTCAATAGTCTGCAAATAATCTATTCTTTCGTTTTCATCGATTACTTGACTTTTCTGTAAAATTAAAATTTTTTTAAAGAATTTAATAATAAATCATTTATTTTATATTTACTTCCATTTCCTGAAGATATTGGACAAACCCTTCTTTAAAATCTGTAATTATACAGCATTTGTCGACAATTGATATAAATTTTGATTTCAATGAAATATCTCTAAGAGTTTTGAGGACTAAATTCTTTGCGTAAAAGGAATCACTATTTTTATAAATAAATATGAGGAAAGTAGACATCATTTTAATCATATGAGTCTCTATTTTATCAGAAATTTCAGTTGTTGTCAAACGATTGAAAAATAATAAAACTTTTTGAATGAAAGACAAATCCAAAGCACTTCTTATCTCGTATTCGAAAATTTTTATCAACTTTTCAAAAGTCTTTTCAATGAATGAGTCGTTCAAACGATTCGGTAATAAAATAGTCAATAATTCAATGAAATCGTCATAAAAGTTAACATCTGTTAGAGTTATGAAGTTTTTCCAAAACAATTCGAAACAAAATTCTCGACAATTTATGTCCAATTCTTCGGTCATTAATAGATATTTCAAAACATTTATATTATATTTGGTTAAAGTCTTTCCACTTTTCATTAAACTCAGGATTTTGTTAAAACTATCTCTGATTTGTTTATTCGACAAAACCATAAAAATGTTGGGAAATCTCCAAACTCTCGAATGAATCACTAAATCGTAATCATTGAGAAGAAATTCTAATTCAATGTCTTTGAGGAATGGAATCAAACGATTGATTACTGAAGAAATGTTAACCAGTTTTGAGTCATTTATATGAGAAGATATAGTCATAAGAAGTGCACAAAAGTGGTAACAAAGTGGAGACTTAGAGACTCTGGCCGTAAAGCAGAGCACATCGGATGCCAAAAGATTGGACACACTTTGTTCTGATAATAACTCTTTGATTAGAAGCGGTTCCACAGATTCGAAGTGAGTTTTGCTTAGAGTTAATACCAATTGGCAGACATTGAATGCTATCGATTCATAAAAACTCATTTTTCTGTTAAATTGAAAGAAAAATAAACAAAATATATATTCATTTGATTGAAAGCTCACATATTTGGACCAAATTTAGACAAATCCACATCTTTTGGTTGACAGAGTTCTAAATAACAATTCGGCAAATATTTGAAAACTGAAGATATAATACAATTTTGCTTCTGTTTTGGTGAACAGATCCACAACTCTATGATTTGGTCTTCGATTTGAGACAATTTCTGCATTAAGTTATTTAACCCTAAAATGTAGTCATAGAAGAGATCGTTGGATCTGTTATCGCGATTGCAGTAATTTTCGAAATCGAGGATAATTTGTGGCAAACTTTCATTTGTAGACAATTCTATAAGAATAGACTCGTCTTCGAAGTCATTGGAAAACAATTTTGAGAAAATGTCCTCATTTTGGACAATAGTATCGCTGAATATGTCCTAAATTTGAGTTAAAAGCAAAACAATGAAAATATTTTTGTTTTAATTCGATATTAATTTAATTCGAAGAAAACAAACCTCAAAAGAATCGTCAAAACTATCAGACATTTTGACAAACAATTAAACAAAAGACAAACAAAATTACAAATAAAGAGAATTAAAGTCAATTAAATAGAAATTAAGTCAAAAACTAAATTAAATCAAAAGATTGTTTCAAAAGAAATGTTTTTGTATTTAACGCCAAAACGTTTGATAAATAAATAACGTATGAAATGAATGACGAGTTTTGATCGGAAGTCACACTTTGGGCCACATTTCCAAACATCACTTCCTTTCTCCAGTTAATGGTTTTTCATTCAAAACCATAACTTATTTACAAAATCAGTTTTTAATACAATTTAACCGAAACTATGGCTAAGGTTTGTATTTTAATAGTATTTTATTGTATTTCCGTATCATTTGATTGAATTTAAGACCTAATTAATGATATTTCGAGTGATTTTCATAAAGAAAAGATACTTTAAAAGCGATTTGTTTTATAACTAATATTTTCTTAATGTTTGAACCGAAAGTCGGGTTTCGTAAAAGTGGTCAAAAACAAGGCTTACTTCAAGCGATTCCAAGTGAAGTTCAAGAGGAGGAGAGGTTTGTTTAATATTTGCATTCAATTTATTTGACAACAAAATGATTGGAAACACATTTTTTTTGTCTCAAAAGAGGGTAAAACCGATTATTACGCCCGAAAACGTCTTGTAGTTCAGGATAAGAATAAATACAATACTCCGAAGTATCGTATGATTGTTCGCTTCACCAACAAAGACATCATATGTCAGATCGCATACGCAAAGATTGAGGGCGACGTCATTGTTTGCGCCGCGTATTCACACGAATTACCCAAATATGGCGTCAAAGTTGGTCTCACTAACTATGCGGCCGCTTATTGTACTGGTCTTCTGTTGGCCCGAAGAGTATGTTTTCATCTGATTTGAGATTATATTTTGAATAATTTTGTCAAACAGTTGCTGAAGAAGTTCCGTTTGGATGACATCTATAAAGGAGCCGAAACAGTGACCGGAGAACAGTATAATGTGGAAGACATTGAAGGAAAGCCGCGCGCATTCCGTGCATACCTTGATATTGGTTTGGCCCGAACCACAACCGGCGCCCGAATCTTCGGTGCAATGAAAGGCGCGGCCGACGGAGGTATAGATATTCCGCATTCAACCAAACGATTTCCTGGATATGACATCGAATCCAAGGAATTCAACGCTGAAGTCCATCGAAAACATATTTTTGGTCAACACGTGGCCGACTATATGAAGAGTTTGATGGAAGAAGACGAGGAAGCCTTCAAAAGACAGTTCTCTCGTTTCAATAAAAACGGTATCACTCCCGACGAGTTGGAGACCATCTACCAAAAGGCTCACTCATCCATCAGAGCTAATCCTGAATACAAACCCACACAGAAGAAGACCTACGATACTAAGAAGAGATTTAACGCCAGAAAGATAACTTTGGCCGCACGAAAGAATAAGATCGCTCAGAAGAAGAAGGCCGTTCTCCAGAGAATTGCAGCCGAAGCCGATCAATAGATGATTGAATTAAACGAAGATTTAATAAAATGAAATGTTTTTTGAAATAAAAGAAAATTTTTAAACATTTATTCAAAGGAGTTGTCGGAGGATCAGAATTTATTCTTCAAATTGGATGATGCACTACCTATGAATTAAAGGTGATGTATACTGTTTAATCATGTAAAAATTTAGTCAGGATAAATGAACTAAAATGAGCAGGTTCAAAAATAATTTTGAAAC
>JAQIXD010001079.1:0-17795 GCA_034699985.1 Minunthozetes semirufus
TATTTGACTCCTTTTTCGGGATTATTATAGAGCTTATTTGACCAAAATAAAAGATTATTTATCTATCCTTTGGTTATTATATTAACGATTAATTGCAGAGAAATCACAGCTATTATTCATTTAACAGCTTTTTTATAATGCATTCAATAAATAAAAGTTTTCTATTAATTGATTTATTTATTAATTATAATTTGTTTTGAATTCTTTTCTTAAAATTAATTTCAAAAAATGTTTTATTAAATTACATGAAATCTAATTACTAAAGTGAAACACCCGTTCCTTATTAATTTGAGTCTAATATCAGAGACGGCCAACATTTGGCTCAAAATTACTTCATTGCGTTAAAAAGTTTTAAGAATTGGATACTATTTTCATTAATAAAATAGTAGTAAAATATAACTAATTTTTCAAGTTTTGAAAAAATAGTATTAAGATACGGCTGTCCTATGATTCACTGCATTCCTTTTTTAAGACAATCTCGAATATAAATGAGTTGTCATCTCTTATACATCCCTTATATTAAGTTTTTATTAATATTATTTAATCAATAATAAGAAAAGTGTTTCGTATTTCTCTAAGCGTTTCAAATATTGAATCAAACTTTTTATTTTGAATTCCTTTACAACTCATTAATTAATGCATTGAATATTGCGTTCAGTTTTTTATGGCATTTGTTTTCTGAAATTCATTATTCATTGAAAACATAAATGAGTTTTATTTAGATTAAGATGAGATTAAAGCAAATCAAATGAATAGTTTCTATAATAATTATCAACAAATATATCAAAATAGGAGTGCAATCATTGAATTCTGCGTTTCTTATCACAGAATGAGTGGTCGTTTCCCTGCAACCGAACCAATACCTGCATTAAATGCATTTGCATTACATTATACCTGCAAAACAACTTTTGTAGTTAAATACCTGTAAAGCAAATGAGAAAAGACTCGACATTTGTTTTGATTTTGATTTACTTGAATTTGTTTGACTAATCAATTGATTAATTAAAACCAATAAAAATGGATTTGACCATGATACTCATCATTGTTGGCGTTTGCGTCGGAGTTCTTATTCTCGGCATTTGTTTAGTCTGTTGTTTCGCACAATGGATCTGCGAAAAGATATTATGCTGTCCTTGCAATTGTCTGTGCGAAAAACTATGTCCCTGTTGATGCTGTTCTGCTGATCAAATATAGGGACTGCCCTATCATCTAATTCCAATTGAAATAAATGTCGATTTCGTATAAATTAGGAAATTATTAAATATTTATAACAATTTATTTTTAATTCATTTAATAATTTAATGACTGTTTGAATGACTGTCCCATTCATTGGATATTATTTTGTATTAAATTTATTTAAATATATTTTTCATTAAAAAGAGTTTTGTTAAAACATTTCAATAGTTTTTTATTTTCAATTGATTAACAAATGATTGATTAATCAAAATGTTTTCATTTGTGACTCAATTTTCATTTATCGAGGAATTATCGATGATTTCAGGAATGGATGTCCTTTTGATTTTGAGTAACTATAACTATGACAATAGTTATCTTGACTTAAGTTTTTTTCTTTCTTGTTATGCAATGAAGTGAAATGCATTTGAAGAGAGCACTAAACTTATTAAACTTATTATTACTTATCTCTAATTAAACTCAAATCTTTACTTTATATAACTCTTTGTTTAAAATTTAAATAATAAACCAGTTTTTTGTTTTTAATAAACACCAAATACGTGATAGTAATTTGATAAACATTTTATAGTTAAATTAATGAAAATTCTTCACAAGACTAATGTTTATTCATTATTTTAATTAATTCTTCAAAAGGAAATTCAATTAAAATAGAAATAAAGTGCAATAAAGCGCAAAAACAACATCAAAATAGGTTCTCATTTCCTACATTTTATTAATTATTAAATACAGATAAGAGAGTAATAAATGTTAATTAAATGGTAATTAAGTTAAACAAAAGGCTTTAAACTTATAACTGAGAAAAGTTTTAATCAAAAGATTAATTCAAATGTGAAATGATATGAAATATTTGCTCAAAATAGAAGTCAAATCTAAGAAATCTTTTTATGAAATAAAGAAATTAAAAGTTTTTAAACAATAAATTCAAATATTTTCAGTCGTTTGACATTTAATGTCATTTAGTTTGTCACTCAGTTTGTTAGTATTGATCGCATTTATACCTGAATTGCATTTCAAGTTATTGTCCTTTACTTTGTCTTCTTTAGACTCATAGATAATTGGAACACTTCTGTAGATATTTGAGTCACTATTGTATTGATTGAGAATTTCTGCAGTCGGAACTGGTCTTCGCTCAGTAGTAAACATTGTAGATAGTCTTCGGCCACTATTAATGCAGGCCTTAGAGAATCTTCGGGCCATATCTGTTCGCTTCTTTTTATCTGTTTTGCATATGAATAGGATTATGAGAACAGCCATAACTAGAATAGTGAGACCAAAGACAATGGGTCCGATCATTGTCTCAGAAGCGGCACCTATTCATTCAAATTATTTTTCGTTAAAAGTTTTATACATTTTATTAAATAATAATAAATTTACTGCAATTTTGTTCATCAAAATAATTAATACAATTATTGATTCCATCGCATTCTGTTAGACAAACGATAATATAATTATAACATTATTGAAAGTTTTCCAAAAGTTCATTACCAACAACATAATCCACACATAATTTATTATTGCAATTAAAACCAAGAGAAGAGTTTTGTCCACAAATTCCATTATTGTTCACTTTGAAAGTATAGGAAAAATTACATATAAAGTTAAAGGTATATAAAGAGTATTAATAATTAAGTAATAATTAATGAGAATATATTTTACGCGTAAAAGTTGTCAAAACTATTTTAAATCCTTTGCTGGAAAGCGAAAGATGAAAATTCTCTGATTTGAAGATCACATAAATCTCTCCTCTGTTTGAATTCGATAACAAATTGATTTTTGGAAGAACTTCTTCGTTATTACCGAACCATTTAAGTGAAGTCATGTTATTATCAGATATCACTTCCAGAGAGTCTCCGTGTTTACGAAATCGCCTTAATTTGATTCGTTTGACGTAAGCTATGATTCCGTGATTTAGCGGCGCTTTTATGGTTACATTGCAATCGAGATTTGGTTTATATGTCTCTCGTTTTAACTTAAGTAAAGCTACCGAAGACTTTCCAGAACTTCCCATATATATTGTCGAACCCTTAAGATGTCCGCAATAATTGCTTATATAATCTGTTTGACAAAAACATAGTATATTTTACATAATTTTCGTAATAAAAACTCACAATCGGTTTAAACTCTTGTGAATAGACATACATTTTGGATACGGGGCTGAAATCAAATGGAATAATGAAATTTGAAATATTATTTCAATTACTAATAAAATATTTAAATTCATTTCTACTAAAAAAGAGAGACTTTTATAAACTGAGTATAAGTTTAGTAATGAATTATTGAACACAATTTGAGTAAATATTAATTTCGTTCTAACGATGTCTATAATCACTTGAATACAAAATTTTAAGTGTTTTATATCTAATCATTGATTTTTTGAATGACATTCGATGTACTCTTAGATACTTAACACCAATTATTATAATTATCTTCTAATAAGAAATGATTCCGATATGAGTCGGCTAATATTTTTGAGAACAATGCCAAACTCCTCAAGTGATTCATTAGTTAATTATTAATATTAATTACTATTCATTTGTAATATACGTTATCTCTCAGATAATACTCGATTATATCTTTAATACTAGAATTCCATTCAATTTAATGGAATATTTTCATTAATTTATTCAAATTATTTCAAAATATTCTTAACTTAATAATTGAGTAAATATAGTAATTGAGCAACAAATAAGTGATACATAAGTGATACACTTGAAAATCTCAATCATCTCTTCAATTGTATAATAATAATAATCCGTATCCTTTACTTGAATTTCAAGTCTTGAAACATCAAAAGTTTTCAAAACATTCAAAACATAATTCTATTCTCAATTTGTATAATAAATAATAATTGAAATAAGTTTTAAATGCAATGTTTTGCGCAAAAATTCATTTTATTTGTGAATAAATGAGAATAAAATTTAGAGAAAAAATAATTGTTTTAACAAAAGAATTAATAATCAAAAATCAATCGACAATTATATACATTAATAAGTGTTTAATAAATAACAAAATAGAGAGATATGTAAATAAATTGAAACGATTTGAGATAAGGCCCGACCTGTGGAAGACTTTCGATGATAATAACCTTGAAATCAAGTGTTAAATCACTTTTACGGCTCATATAATGAATTAATTAATTGGAATTTTATCCCAATTTATCCCAAAATCTTAAATTTCATATTTTCTGTAATACTTATTACGCAAAGAATGGGACACTTCTTCTCAATTTTCAAGTCGAAGATAGTGTCGACCACTTCTGTAATGAGTTTACGATGACGACAGTGCTTATCAATAACTGAAAACTTATTCTTTTCCCAATTGGTTTTGGTCTCATCTTCGAAATCAAACTCTATTTCTGCGGCCATTGTTTTCAGGACATTGAAGGGGAGGTCGACTGCAATCACTTCTATTATAGTATTGTTTGCCACGAAATTCAGAGCATTCGAGAGATGAGACATTATATTACTTTCATATCTCTTCTTATTCTGTCCTGAGATCCGATCGCAAACAAACGTTACTCTAATGTTTGAGGCGATGGCAGAGGACTGACTATAGTTGGCATCACTGGTGAACATCGATTGACTGCTAATAAATTTATTGCTTTCACTTCTTGGGATAACCATCTGATCCGAACCATAATTATTAAAACTATGGTTGGACTCACTCTTCAAAGAAGAGATGCTTCGGATGACATATTCAACGATATCAGAAACATTTCCACCCTTTTTGTCGATCGACCGCTCCTTTTCATAAGCGAACAGTTTTGCAGTCAACTGAACAAAGTTTGTTTGATTAGAGTCTGAGCTCTCCTTCAGAGCGATGGCATAACGAACGCTATTTTCTAAACAAAAAGCGTGTAATTCGTCGATATTTTTGGGCAAATCTTCGGGAAAACAAAATACTTTTATTCCCGAATTCCAGAACTCTTTAGTGACTGAACACAACTCTTTGAGAATTACATCTGAGTTGTCATTAGTGAGGGAACAGATGACAACATCTATTATTTCCCCGAAAACTGTTTTGTTTTTGTTTTCTTCGTCTAAAATTATTTTCATTATTTTCTCGAATTCAATGCTCAAACCGACCGCTCCTTTCGGTTCATATCTTTTATCACTTTTCTTATCGATTATATCGAAACTATTGATCAGTTGGTCGTAACGTCCGCCCACTGCCATAACACTTGACAACTGTCTGTTAGTATTCTTTTTGTGTTTGATTTCTCGGTCCAATTGAAAGATAAATCCGGAATACATTTGAGAGGATCCGCTCATCACAAAAGATGGGGATATTCTTATCGATAGTTTACTCAAATTTCCCAACTTTTCCGCCGAATTCAGAATAAGATCCAATTCTTTGAGCGCTTTCTTTGCCATTTCGAGTGAATTCTGCTGTTTTGTGCCCTTCTTTCTCATGTGATTCTTGATATTAGACAACAACTTCTTGACTGAGTCCTGTTCCAAATCAATTAACTGTAAAACACTATTTATTTTTGATTCGTCGATACATTTCTCTAAAATCTTCTTCCTTTGATCTAATATTCTGAGGGCTAACGAAGAATTAGAGGCAATACCGCAATCATTTGAATCTCTGGCGATATTTGGAGTCATTTTGATTGAATTGCATTCACTAATGCGTCGAATCACTTCTTTATGCATATCTTCTGGAACTTCACAATAATTGAGAATCGCTTTAATGAGTTGAATGTGATTTACTTTTAGAGTGAATTTCGACGAATGAAGTGCCGGAAACTGAGTTATTACGTGACATAAAACACTTAACACTTCTGTGTCCGGCATTATATGATTGGAATGACTCAGTCTAGGGGTCACGATATCGAAAGCACACTCCCAGAGTTCTTTTGGGTGATATCCCATAACTCTTCGCTGACGATACACTTTTTCGATGGAATACCGCCTGAAATAAGATATTTTGTTTCGAGCGATATATCTGGCGAACGGCACCCGCAAGTCATGTGGCAGTGAAATAATGGAACCGTTATTGTCTATCACATAATAGACATCGTTTTTGGCAAATCTTTGAATGGAATGTTTGGGCACAAGAGTAGGCAGTGAGAGGTAAACACCGCAATGGCTTTCCATTACTGACTCTAAAGTGGAGTAAACGTATTGAAAGACTCTTTGTTTTGAATAAAACGAAAACAAATCACTATTTGTTCGAACAAAAGGAACGAATTGTTGATCGTCGACATCGAAGACAAAGTCTTCAATTTCTGAGGTCTCCTTTTGGAACAATTCGTTTAACATATATTTATGTAATTTTGTTCTCGAGTTCTGAACGGCGCGTTTGATAACATTCTGTTCCTCTTTTTCTTCCATTTCAGGCGCCGGCAAACACTCAGAGGTTAACAGCTCTGAAGAGGAGGGCCGTAACGAGTAGTCGTGTTGTAATAAACTTTTTAAAAGTTCAATCTCTAAATCAGTGAAGTATTGGTTCACTTCTTTCGGTAGAATTATCTCTTTTTGTCTTAAATTCATCACAACTTTAGTTCTTTCCATAAGTGTTTGAAAAGGATAAGACATTTCGAAGAATATGATTCCTAAGGAATAAATGTCCACTTTTTGTGTATAAAATATTTTGTTAGAATTTGTTTCGGGACTAACAGTCAGTTCTGGTGCCACATAGAAAGGCGTTCCAATTCTTCCTGTGAGACGAAATTTATCTGATTCTTGAGTTGAGTTTATATTTTCAGTAAAAGTATTGGAAGTATTGTCTTCTTTAATCAAATAAATTTCTTTTGCGAGACCAAAGTCACCGATTTTGACAGAATCGTGAACATCGAGGAATATATTTCCCGGTTTAAGGTCTCTGTGAATCATTCCCTGTTCGTGAATGTGAACCAAACCCTCAACAATCTCTCTAAATAGTCTTCTTTTTCTGTGAGTATCAGAAGTGAGTCCATTATCGATGGCATCCCTTAAAGTGCTTTTTTCGCATAATTCCATCTGAATATACATATATTGCTTCCGATTGCGAACCGGTTTCTCCTCATTTGTTGTCTTATTGTTAACACAATTAATCGAAATTTGAGTTTCTTCTGAACATTCATTCAAATTGTCATCTCTTTCAAAGACAACGTACTGATCATCAGATGAATTATTTGACACTTTATGAGGAATGGTTACTAAGAAAGAAGTTCCAAAAATATCTTCTTCGGCCTCGAAGTCCACGTCTTCTAAAGACGAAGAATCGGAATCTGAGTCAGAATCAGAAGAATCACTTTCTTTGTTTTGATTCACTTTTTCACTGCTTTTGGATTTAGTGTCAGTTTTTGGAGTCATTTGAGTCAAGTTATCACTAGTTTTAAGGCTCGAACTCTGTTCGCTGTCCTCGTTATCCACGTTATCCTCTGTTTCGATCCAAGACGTGAAATATCGGACAACATTTTCGTGATTTAGTCGCGAAAGAAGATTCACTTCTCTTTTGATCTTTTCATAGAGAGAATGATTCGAAGGATTTATAAGAATCTTCTTCAGCGCATAACACCTTCCGTCCAAAATATTCTTCACTTTATAGACATAACCAAAACCTCCTAAATATTGTTCGAAAGAAATAATTACTTTTGATTAATCACTCAAATAAAAGTCAAATGCAATGATTGCTAACCCTTTCCTAATTCGTCCAATACTTCGAACTCATTCATAAGTCTGGAACTCATTGAAGAAGAAACGATTGAATTCAACAAAACTCTGTTTTCAGTATTTTTCTCAATATTTTTCAGTTCATCCGATTGTTCCCCTCTTTTACAATTCATAGCAATTGACTTAAAGTTATCTTCTTTTGTGTAATTGTCCGCAAAGTTGTTCTGTTCTGAACGAATGAATGTATGGTTGAGTAATAAGTCTGGAGACCACCGGCCGTTCTCTTCACTATCAATACACTTATCGATGAAGTTTTGGAGTTCATTACAAGAGATGTTTCGATTGAATTTAAGCCTCAAATCATTTGGATTCAACTCATGGATGAACTTCCAGTCATTACTGATGGCAATAATCAAAAGTCCGAAATCAAAGATGTCTTTCATTTTTAATCGATTAATATTCGTCGAAATCACAGAATTGTTTGCTTTAGAATCAATTGAATTCAATTCACAAAAGATATCGAAAAATTGTTTTTCCAAATAATATCCACTGATCTTCAGATCACCGCTAATATTGTCGATGAAGACATTGGTCTCTTTGAGGAATCCATGCGGACAGTTGTGTTTATGCAAGAAATTCAATATTTCCAGCATTTTCTTTGAGTAATGTCTTATAAGTCGAGTGTTAAAGGGTTGTCCTCTCATAACATTTGCTAAACAATGAAGAGAACTACCATTTATTGGTTCCTGAAGTAAATCAATGACAATGTGATCAGATTTGACAGAGAATTGCATCGAAAGGTAACGGATTAGACTCGAGTGACAAATAGATTGAAGTTTTGTTTTGAAAAAAGTCTCGATTTTTGAGATCCGATTCACTATATCTTCGACTATATTGTCATCACTCGAAACAAATAAATAATTTCTGTATTTATTGAGTCTTAATATCCATTCTGTTATCACAAATGTCTGTCCATTTGTTAAATCAATTCCAAGATATTCGACCGAATGCTTCAAATTGTTATGAAAAAGACATTTCCCTCTTTGGATGCGTCGCTCCGAACCATTTATATCAAAAGTAATGGACACTAATTCATGAATCAGAGAACAGTTGGAAGCACTCAAATTGAGGTTTAAGAGGGTTTCTCCGATGTCTTCACGGGATTCTCTTCTGAATCGCGATTCTTCGAGTAAAGCCATTTGTTTTCTTTGCAATTCTTCTTCCAATTGTTTTCTTCTGATCTCTTCTTTCTTTCTGTTTGATTCCATTTGTCTCTCAATTTCTAAATTCTTCTGAATTTCGAGTTTTGTTTTGTGAGAAATCATTTGGTCGTAAAAGCTCTTAACGGGAGGCCTGTTATTCGAGTGAAGGAATTGTCTGACCTCTTCTGCCAACGCAAATATCATGACTTCTCCCCTCAAACTTTTTGCCAATTCGTATAACCGGTCCCTAAGCTCTTGACAAAGACTAGCAGCTAATCCTTTAGCATTCTTCAGACTTATTTCATCGGGAATAACATTTGGATATTTTTTACCACATTTGACGTAAAGGTCTAATTGTACGTAAACTTCTTGATTTAGTTGTGACATCGAAACCAATGGCTTCAGAGTGATCTGAACTTCATTGGGTGACCACTTGTGATGGCCATCACCGTCGTTGTGCTGAGACTTTCTTAAGTCGATTAAATCAGAGCCAAAAATGGCTTTAAGAGCACTTAATTCATCGATTTGTCGCTCATATGTCTCGCTATTTGTCGCCATTCTATGGCCAGACATAACACTAATAAAATGAATGACAAATATTTGTTGATTTCATAATCGATTAAAAAAGAATTGAAGATATTTTGTGGTATTTTGTGTTAAATATTTTGTTTTTATTTGAGAGACAGCGAGTCCTCAAACGCTGTGTTTACGTCATATTTGGCTCAAGTGTTGAGTTCAACACTTTTTCATTCATATCTGGGATCGAGTTTTAGACCAATCAAAACATCACATCTGTTTCGCGTCACTCTTTTCCTAAAACTTTTATCACTAGAATTTCTGAACAATTTATGGATACTTTTCAAACAAGAATCCAGAATAAATAATAACTATTAAATGTGTAAGTATTTTATTTAATAATAATAAGACAATTATTTCTTATAACTTATATCTTAAACTTATATATAGAGAAAAATGAAAAATAGGTCTCAGATATGGACAGATAAGGACTTGATCATTCTGATCATTTGACTAATTTAATTTAATTTTGGTAAAATCAGGTAAAGAATTGATTAAAATTACATTTTATATACAATTATACAAAAATTACGAAAAAGATTTAAATTGCAATAAAAGTTTGAATTCATCGGTATATATGAGACGCCTTTCGATTAAATTGTTTTTTATCGAAATATTTGATGCAATATATGATTGAAAGAAGAGATAAAACCATAAGAAGTACAAAAACAACAAATAAAGTGATCACAAAATTACTGATTGAAATACAAACGCTATTATTCTTCTCTAACATGAGTTCGTCTTTCGATATCGAACTCAGATTTCGAGGTTCAATGAAATCGATATCATTCGGAACAATAACTCTAATGCCTCGAAGAAGTCGAATCGGTTCCACTCTGTCTTCGTTTGTCTTATTTGCGAATCTATTTAATGTTCTCTTCGCTCTGACTTTGATTTCTTCTTCTTTTTGATTGGACTGACTTCGAAGCAAAACTTCTTCGGTGTCGGGACAGTAGTCTCTGCACTCGAATTTGCAAATTTCAATATTGCATTCGAAGTAAACCTCCATTTTCTCGGGGAATCTGAATGCCTGCATATATGAGAATGTGGTTACAGAGGCATCCCTGACATTCCTCTGTTTCTGCCACTGACCCAATAATTTCTTTTTGATAACACATCCGCTATCGTCAGTCAATTGAACAGAATTTCTGACGTCTCCGTCGTGTGCGATACAATCTTTCACTCGAAGATCAAAATTGTTTGCGTCGGCGCCTATCAGTGACACCGAAAGTGTTAAATCGTCTCCGATTCTAACATATCCCTGAACGGGTCCGGCATTAAGTCCGTGCCCGTGATGGACATCCATTACACTCTCGACTGAGTCTCCTCTGTATGTTATGGTTTGTGAGTCGAGTATTCCCACATTAATTGATGTTTGGACTGTTTTATCGAAGACCCCACTCCAGGCACATTTCAATGTACGCACAGAATCCCACATTTCTTGGAATGTGAGCTCATTTTGAAAAATCAAAGTATTTTCTAAAACTGTTTCCCCTTTAGATTCATATTCATCGATAAGAGTAGTTCCGCAGCGATTCATATCTAAAGTAAACTCGAAAATCAGTTGTCCGGAGCGGTGCTCAACAAAATGACAGGAGGGGTCGTTGTAGTGGTCTTTTGAATATATTATTCCATCAAAAGGTTTGTCATAAATGACTCTTACATTCATTGCTTGTTTGGAACACTTGGCTTCAATTGATTTAATCTTTGGTTTTGCTAAAATAGGTGGCTGTGGATAGTAATGAGGAATGATCGACTGGTCTGATCCAATATCTCTGCCAATACCCCTATCTTCTTCTCGATCATAATCTTGATTATAGTCTTCATAGGGCTGAGGATTTGAGTGTTGTCTTTCATTTTGTTGATTTACTGTCCATTCTTTTTCTTCGGTGTTAAGCGACGGGGCTTTTATCATAAAGAGAGCGGTGGGAGTCGTTTCCATTGGTATCTCAATCGGAGGTTTTTCTATCTCTTGGTTTTGCATAACTCGAAGGACATCAGGATTTTGATTGTTTTCCTTTTCATTAAATTTATCGAAAATTTTTGATTGCATTTCATATGTGAAGCCTCCCTGTTGTCGATCCCTTTCTGGTTCACTCTTTTTTCTTAGGATATCGTGTTTGAGGAATAGTTGACTCCAATACTCGTCCCTTCCATTGTTTTCATGCTTAGACTGAGCCGAACCATTTTGATCATCAGAATTATAAGATCTTTCATTCTGTCCCATTGATTGTAAAACTTCTTGTTGAGATTCTGGCTGTGGGTATGGCTGTGAACTGAAACAAATAATTAGAGATAGAATTTCAAATTGAATTTTACTTTATCTTAAGATTGACATCTTTGGACGCCTGATTACTTAGAGCAGTTCCAATGCTTTCAAATGCTCTTTGAAATTTTACAGAATACTGAGAATTTTGATTTCCAGGCAAATATGCCAAACCTTCTTCAGTTGCTTTTACTTTGAATAACTGGAAGCAATTCAATGATACAATTAATCGTTTATTAAAATAAGTAAAAGTTATGTAAAAAAGTATTTTCTTCTAATACTCACAAAACAAACGAAAGTCATATAAAAAGTCCACATATTATACAAAATCAGAACTATTCTCAAACTAAAGCCTCAAAAGGATTGAAAGACTGAGTGATTCCAATGATTACTAAATTTGAAATAAAAGTTTTTTAATGGTTCGCCACTTCTTATTAAATACTCCAATCATTGATCATAAGGAGTGTTTGACTACAACTTAAATCGAGTGTTGATCTCATCAAATATCAAACAGTTATAGATTCAAAGTTTTTTTTGTCCATCAAAAAAATGATGCTTCAAAATGACCCAATTCTTGACTCAAACAAACAAAAAGTTGTTTTTTACAAACTATCGATTCATTAAAAAATAGAAACATTTGATTGTTCTCAACGATAGTAATAAATGTTTGTTTAAATACTCTATAAATATAATTTAGTGAAAAATTAACAGCGCTTTCTTGACCTCCATGTGTGGGTGTCTTTGATTAATTGTAAATAACTCTTCACTACTGTCTTGAATGAAGAGTTCGCCGACTCATAGCATGAAATACAAACTTAAGAGAACGGGTCTGAACGACGTACCCCTTATTCATGATTTTATTAATTTCCAAATCGACTTTCATTTGACAAAACTATTAATAATCTATTTTTGCCTAAATATCACTTAAAAACTATTCTGATATACAAATGTGTCAAAAGTTTTTATCAATTGTTTTATCAAAGCTTAGATCAAATCTCAAGTTTTTTTTTATTTGAGGTTTTGTTTGATTTGATTTTATCGATAAATAAAAAAAAATAGTCTCAAAGTTATATCAAAAGTGAATTCATCTTCAATTGAAAGAAATTAAGTTTTACTTTTAATTGAACTAAAAATACAGTTTTAGCCATTGATTGTCAAATTTAATCGCAATTCGAGAGCTTTTATATAAAGAAGTCTTATTTTTAGATAATTTTGAACTTAAATCAATATTTTATAAATTAATTTAAAAATAAAACATTTTATAATTATTTCAATTTGTTTTTGAATTAATATAAAATACAATTAAATTATTTCATCGATGGTTTATATTGGATTGAACTTCAAATCCAAGACCATATCTAAGTAATCTTCTTAAAGGAGGAATTCTTCTATTATTTCGGACCTTCCGTTTCGATGATAAACGATTACTTCGAATATTAGGCGTTCTATCGATCGACTCTTTTGTTAAAATTAAAACATAATATTATGAAAAACAAAATTTGGTTTTTGTTAACAAACCTTCATATTCATGTTTAGAGACGATTTCATCTTCATCTTCTGAAGAAGAAGAAGAAGCACTCGGTGGATAAATATGTGTTTGAATATAAGGCATAATCGTTAAACTTCTGTACAGATCTCCTTTAAGTTTAGGAGGAATACTACGAAAATCATTTTGTGGTAATTTTAAGACAAACCAACTGTTTATAAGAAAAATACATGAATTAGTGATTGAAAGGATGTATTCGTGTCTTACGGATGTCTTTTAATCATTTCAATGGTTATTCTTTGATTAAAATCTTTTACAAAAATTTCTAAAATTTTGAGTAAAAAAATAATTATTAATTGAATTGTATTTTAAAGTTAAATACTCTGAAGTAAACTCAAGAGTTCTCTATTATCTACGATTTCTTGTGGATATTGTGTATGATCATTGACAATCCACGAAAAGAACTGGAGTCTCTCCAAATCAGAAGCCACAGAAACTGTGTATTCAAATGGTAGCTGACCACTCATCATCTGATAAAGTACTACACCCGTCGCCCAAATGTCGACTTTGGTTCCACTATAACCTGAAGTAAAGTCTTCTCTGTACACCTCAGGCGGCTGATAATATGGTGTTCCTTGCACTTCCACCAACATATCTGATTCGTCGAATGGGTCTAAAATCTTTAAACATTAAAATATTATTTACATAAAATTGGTTCATAAAAACGTAATGAAAACATACCTTAGAAACACCAAAATCAATTATTTTAATTTGTTGTGATGTGTTTATCAGAATATTTGTTGGTTTAATATCACGATGAATTATTCCAATGCTATGCAAATAATCCAATCCTTCAATCAGTTGACAAAAATATCTACAAATTGTTTTAAAAATACTAAAATTTTCAGTAAATTAAGGAAACATTTATTGTATTACAGATGTGACTGCGATTGGGGTAACTTTTTTGGTGGATTTTCCAGATATTCTTCGAGAACTGCGAAACAGTATTCGAGTATTAAATAGTAATTTGATTTAAATGAAAAGAAATCGAAAACACGAATAACATTCTTATGGTTGAGTTTTCTGACTAATTTGATTTCATCTTTTATGAGCTCAAGATAGGTATCTCCTCTCTTTGCTATTTTTTCCGGGTCCATTATTTTTACGACATATCTTTTAAAAGATTCTTTGTGTACAAATTCTTTAACAAAACCAAACTGTCCTGCACCAATTTCTTCTCCGACTATATAAGTTTTATTATTTCCCTCTATTTCGGTATATATGGGATCTTCTCTGAAGTACCATGATCCATTATCATCAACAACTTCAATGCTATTCCTATGTGAGTCGATATCCATTAATTTCAAAGTATTGATGATGTCTTCAATCAATTTAGTTTTGATATCCTTTTTCGACAAATTTTCACACGAATTAAGTCTTTTGTGAACCATTTTAGACATTTCTATTACTTTCTGATTCTTATCGTCATTCTTATCGGTATTATTGTCAGCCATTGAATCGAAGAAATTATTAAAATCTTTGTTCAAAAGGTATAAAAATCAATATTTATTTATTGAAAGTCAGTATTGGTTTAAAATAATTGTTGTGAAGTCCGCGATATGTTTCAAATAAATTCACTGAAATAAATCGAAATATACTTATTTACAAAATGTTGTCTTTTGGTTATCTTTGGATCGCTTTGATCAACAAATCTGACAAATTCCTGAAGAATTATTTGCCTCCGATTTATAACCTGTTGTTTACATCGAAATATTCTATTATTCGTCAAATACTATGCGTTCCGATTGGATTCCTAATCGGTTATACATTTTATTCTTATATTGTCTTTCGGTTTGATTTTGAACCCAAAATGGAAAGAGTGATCAGATATATCGTCGTATCACTCATTACACTCATGTTTACCGTTTCAATTGAAATGCGAGCCATTTGTTCATTGGTTTTGCCCACATTTTTAGGTCTGAAATAATATAAAATAGAAATAAAGTATTTATTGAATAACTTTAGGCCGAAGTACTCGTAATTTTCTAATCGCTTCGCTTTTAATATCATTAATGAATGGACCGGTAATTAATGCATTTGACAACTCTGTCATTCTCTCCAAATGGTTATATTGTACGGTAACTGTTGGAGTGGATCAGGGATGGGCGACAACACAACTTGTCTTCGAACCTGTCAAACAAATAGTGACTCAAATGTCTTCGACTGACAAAAGTTTTCTGACAAACGATTCCGAATACGAGTCAATGATTGCAGAATTTGGGAAAAAAGTCTATAATAAAAATAAAGAAAAACAAAAGACTAATCAACAGAACAGTCAACAGAATAATAGTTTAACTCTTTTCCAAAATAAATTAAAGAACTTTTGCAAAACTAATGTCGAGGAAAAAATGGATCAGTGCTATGAAAGCATGGTATCGCCTGAAGTCAATAAAATGGATAATTGGTTTCTTCGGATAGCGTAAGTGTTAGGTTTAATTAGACATTGAATTTGAATTATTCTTCATTATTAGAGACATAGGTATCAGAGGAGTAGAAAATATAAAATCGTTTTCATTTTGCAAAAATGAAAAATTTGAGCGACTCTTTAACAAAACCTGTAAACAGGATGAAAACGGCACTCTATCTAATAACCCGCAGCTTTTAAATGCCGTCAAAGATATGGAACTGTTGGACACCAAAAATATAGTTTTTAATCACAGTCTTAGTATTCCAAACATCACTAATATTTTAAAGTATAAACAAGTTTTACTTGATATTGAAAGTTATGTCGAAATAACAAAGGAATACACGCTATTATCGGCTAAAATGAGCAAAAACCTATTTCTTGTGGTATTTCTCTTTGTGTTCTTCAGTTCAAAGTCTTATCACAACAAATATTTGAGAGACATTTCGTTTGACAACAATTATATCACTAATTACTTCCGAAGAATAGATGCCAGACGTAAAAAAGCGGTAATTATTGACAATTATTTGATTGACTTTTGAATATAATTTTGAAAATCAAATGACTTTTAGAATAAGTTATCATTACTTCCACTAAAGAAGTTAGAAAAGTTAGAATTAATGGATCCTTTTGGTTGGGAATTAACAAAAGTTGAGAAAAGTCACGCAAAGATCAGCACAATTCTGTTGATTTTCTTTTTAGTCTTCATATATTTAGTCCAACAAATCGATGTCTTCGTCTATGACTTAATAGATTTGATACAAAATGAATTCAATATAAATGTACTTCAATACGGCTTTAATGAAATGCACCCAAATGTGACCGGAAAAGACTCATACGATGGATATATGGCCCGAAAGATGAGAAAACTTTTTAATTTCTTTAACTATGAAACTCACGTATTCAAGGAATCGACTTTCGGTGTCTGTTCCCCGAATCCAATTCGAACTGAAGACTGGATCACAAATCAATTCTATAAAACATTTTTGATTATTTGTCTCTTGAATTATATGGAAATGTATTTCTTGCGATTCCGTAGAGTTATTTGCAGTTATTTCTATCGAATTCGAGCAAAAAAGAGGACTCTTTTCCTATACAACAAAACTTTGAAGAGAAGGAAAGGTTTTCTTCGATATTCAATACAAAGAGTCCAACAATTAGTCAATGAAAAGATGTTTAGATATCCGAATGACTCAATTGGTAACACATTTGCCTATGGATTGATTAATCAAAATAATTGCGGATTTTTGGTCAAAATTATTCAAAAAGTATTTTCTCTTTTTATAAAAAGAAAATGTATTATTTGTGACGAATATCTTCAGAATAACCAAAAACAATTCAAATGTAGTGACACTAAATGTAATTTAAATTATTGTAATCAGTGTTGGAATGAATGCTATGAGAGATGCCTCGTCTGTACCCCACAACTCTTCAATGAAAACTGAGATAACATTTATAACTCAAATAATTTTGTTTTCATTAATATTATTATTATTTAATTCTGTTTTTAAACTTTAATTTTATTGAAATATCTTTGAGTAAATTCTTTCCAATTCTTTCAAAAGTTTGTCACAATTTTTGATACAAAATATACAAAATGATTTTTTCACTTTTACGCTGTAACAGTTGAACTTTTTCACTTTGCTTTTCAGTTAGTCACGATTTCTACTAAAACTAATAAATGTTCTTTCTTCTAATAAATGCATGAATATGTTTATGTTTTAAATGAAAAGTTACAGTTTTTAACAATAATTATTAAAAATGGAATTTTCCGCAAATGTTTATGAGCAAACAAGCTTTCAAAGAAGACTATAAAACGACGATAACTCCCGTTAAGAAGTATATTTTAATCTCAATATAGGAATCTCTTTTTATAGAATTTTAAAATTAAATTATTAATTTTTCAAATTAAATCTAGAATGATAATTCAAGAAATAAACTCTATTATTAATTAAAATGATCTTTATAGGGAGTATGACTAATCACTACTTATCAAATGACACTAACC
>JAQIXD010001080.1:0-17793 GCA_034699985.1 Minunthozetes semirufus
ATACCAAGATCAGAAAGCAAATAATTGAGGCTCATGTAATCACATTTCGTGGAAAAAAGGATGAACTTATTCTGCACATTCTCTTACCGATCTTTCTCTGTCATAAAAAAGTATCTTGTTAAAATTTTGAAATATAAGACATGTCTATAATGGATAAAATGTAGCGTCTTATTACGAAATACATTTTCATTGCTCAACCTTTGATTAATCACTGGAATTACCAAGTTAACGTGGAATTTAATTAACTTGAAATTTACCCACGATAAAAAATTTAAACAGATTGTGTGTTTATCCTGTATGGTTATTTAAGTTTTGAATGAAATTAGTTTCAAATGATAAACTTGATTATCCTCTGCTGACTTCAGAAATCAATTTACCTTGGTTGGCCCATGCCTTTTCCTTTTTATCTGTCTCCATAGCGATAATAGAAATTTTCTCTAATGGGTGAGTTTTGCTTTATTATTTTTTCCATGAAAATTTAAAACATTTAATGGATTCTAGGAATTTTGTATTCTGAATAAGCATTAATTTTGCAAGGTAAATTCTAGCTTATATTTCATTTCAAAGGATTCTTATTTAATAATATACTGAATTCAACCAAAATTTATCTTGCTCATCACTCCACCTTTGTCTCTTCAAAGATATTATTATATTAGATGATCATGGTTAGATTGAGTTATCAAAAACTTATTTCACATAAATGAAAGTGTCTGGTTTTAATAATTATGCAAGGTGAATTATCGATATCTCAGGATAGATGTCTGAGACTACAGAGATTATTATGAATCTTTAAAAAGGGATGCACAAGCAAGGGGCATTTAGCTTATGTTCCCTCTTCTACACCGATTTGAACTTGAAAAATCAATAATTTATGCAAACATATGATTTATTTAAAAAATTATTTTATTCGGAAAATATTTTCAGAATTCTATGTTCAGGATTATTATCAAGAAAATACATTTTTCATCTTTTTTTTTTTATACTGAAGATTCAACAAATAAAGTCTTTCCATAGAAATGTTTGCCATAAAAGAAAAGACTTGAGGTCAAAGAGAGTACTTGTAATTCGATAACAATATCAAGATCACCTTGATGCCTTTCCCATTTTTGAAGTTCAAAGAAGATTTTCCCATTAAATCGGCTTTTATTCCACAAAAGAATTTGAGTTAAAATAAAATATATGAAAACCAATGAAACAATTTTTAATGAAACAAAACCTTCGCTATAATTAGACCGAAAGAGTGACACAATTGCTGTCATTATATGAAAGATAATTAATAAACCGTTTGAGCCGTAAATGTAATGCTTAAAGAATTTCAGATTTTTATCCAGAATTGTTTGAAAGCGAATGAATTGGTGGACAGTCTGCTGAGCAATAATTATATCTTCTTTTGAAGGCTTAAAATCCTCTTTGAAATTCTTGTTCGTTAATTCATTTGAATAATTTTCAATTATATTAAAGAATTTGAAATGAATTTCCATATAAATGAGCTGACTTGCAAAATATAAGCCATAACAGTTCACCATGACAATTATCTTGATAATCTCCACTTTTTCATTGTACACCACTATTGCAATAAAAATATCGTCAATAGTTTTTAAGTTTAAAAACGTCTTATAATACATAAAACCAAAGAAAATGAATACAATTATTGAAATTATTGATGAAATGTGTTGTGATTTGAGGCAAATCCTCTTCTGGTAAGAGTCGAGCTCTTCATAAACCGATAAAATCTTTTTTCGTCGATATTTCACGAATGAATAGAAGAGCAATAAATGAACTATAAATAAACCTGCAATAAGTTTGAGGCAAATGTGATATAAATCCCAATCAATTGGTTTGGAAAAAGTGAACGGAATTTGAATCAAAAACACCGACAGAACAGAGAATGTGATTCCAGTGAAGAACTTATTGAGAAAACTGTTATTTATATTCAAACAAAACTCAAGCAAAACATTTTCAAACATTTTTCATCTTCCAATTAAACTCAAAATCAGATTTCATGCTTAACGAGGCTATACTTTTGATATTCTAAAATAATTAATATTTTTAACCTTATATTTTTAGATGACATTTGCTGAAAGTCACCAGAGTATTGATTAAATTCAGAATTGAAGTAAACATCGAAGAATAATTGATGAGAGGCTATGCCTCTAATATTAGAATTATTCAGTGCGCATGTTAACTTGTTAATTCTTTGTTACATCATCAGCCAATATTGCTTGAAATTCTTCTTGGCAAATCGTAGGTATCCAGGCTTGAGATTATTTATCCTACCTAGTCAATATGCTAATATAATTTAATTATAATTTGTAATTAATTGGTCAGGGTGAAGGTTGACTGCTGATAAATCTCAAGTTTCAATTAAATTAAATTCTTGATTTTTTTAGCCTTTTTAATTAAAATCACATATTTTTATTAGATTAGCAAACAAGCAAGATAAATACTTACTTAAGATAAATGAATTACGAAATTACATAACATTTTGTTTTATTATCAAAGAATACTATCAGAGAATAAAGTATAAGTCAAATAACAGGTATAATATAACCAAGTTAAGAGGATTATGAAATTTAATACAAGTTTTTTTTTGAAAAATGATCCTTTCTGTTGATGTTCCTAATGTAGAGATTCAGATAAATTACCATTATTGCACTTTTTCTACCAGATATTACCATTATTCACCATATTTGCACTTTTTGTAGGCTTACAATTCAAATAAAAATGTATTTCATATCCAGGAATCAATAATAACAGGCTCTCCGTAATAATGTTTTTCGTGGAGAAAGAGATTAATGGTTTGAGATAATACTTGCAATTCAATTGTTAGCTCAGAATCGTTTTGAAATCTCTGCCATTTGTTCAGTTCATTGAATATCTTCAAAGGAATTGTTCTTCTTTTAGTCCATAAAATAAATTGCGTTAAAAAACTGTACAATAAATTCAATGAAAAAACTAACAAAAGATATATTTTTCTGGACTCAGATATCCCGATAAAAAACACGATAATTAGTCCGATATCTTTGGAAACATTCCCCAAATATGTGGTCACTTCTAAGAACCGAATTCTTTGATCCAGAAGTGTTTGAAAGTGAACAAACTTATGGACAGTCTTCTGGGCGTCGATTAGATCATCATTTGATGGCTTAAAAATGTCTTCAGAGTTCTTCTCAATCAAAGAATTCAAATAATTTTCAATTAAATTAAAGTATTTAAACTTGAATTTCAGATAAATCAGATGATTTATCATGAAAATAGCGGGATAATAAAGTAACACGATAGTTTTTCTTATCTCAATTGAACTATTAGCTAATGAAATGTTCACGAATAAGTAGTCCATAAACTTGTCCTCCTGTACTATCTTGCAATATAAGTAGCATTTCATGGAAAACACAAATACTGTGAATATAATGAAATAATTGTCTGATTTGGTGTTAAGCTCCTTCTGATAGGAATCAAGTTCTTCATAAACTGAGTAAATCTTTTTTCGATTGTATTTCACGAATGAATAAAATGTGAGCAAATAAGTGATGAATAAAAGGCTAATAGTTTTGAATAAAATCACAGAAATATTGAGTTCCAGTACTTCCCACAGATTGAACAGAATCTGAAGCAAAGACACCGAAAGAACAGTAAACGTGATTCCAGTGAAGAACTTATTAAGAAAACTGTTATCACTATTCAGACCAAACACTAATAATATAAATTGGATTAAAATCATTTTAATATAATCATTCGCAATTCAAAATATCATTTTTAGTTATCCATATCCTTTTTCCAAGAGTTTTACATCTTTTCAACAAACATGATAACTGATACTTATGAAATAATGAACTTATACTGTATGTCAAGACTGAAAAAGATGGTCAACACGAAAATTTGTCAGATAAATACCCGCCTTAAAGGAGTGGCATCCTTATGCTGGACTCTTTCTTCCAGAATTAATATTAATATTAAATGACAGAAGTAAATGCCAGAAGTGCCAGAAGAATTTGAGTGCCAATGTATCAAAAAATTATGTAAAAATCCCCTGGGCATTTTTTTCAAATTAATTAAAAGGAGAGATGTCCAGAGTGTGAATTTTCCTGTTTCCCTTTTAGGTGAAATTTAGGAATTTCTTATGGGTTTTTTGCCTAACCTTCCCTTGGTCACCCATGATTGAATAATTTTATTTGAGGAAATATGTTTTATGCATTTTATTCATTTAGCACAAGAAATTAATTAGTGAACCTGATAAGTTTTTACCTTGATGTAAATGTAATTTATTAGCTTGTTCTCTTTTAATTATCTAAAAAAATATTCTTATATTTTATAATTAATTCCAGGATTTTCCAGGAATATTTTTTATATCTTGAGCAATTAGCAAATTGAATCTGTTCAGTAATCTACGTCTATTGGTACCAGAGCGAATTTTTTAAATAACCTGAATTATTGATTGTTTACTTGAATCGTGAGTGGCGTTCATTTGTCAACAAAACTCATCCATCATTATTTATTAAATAAGACAAGATTACGAAATCATGCAATATTGATTTTTATAGCTTCACTACTTTACGAGAATAAAATAAGTTACCTAATTTTATTTTCAGTGAAAAGAGCATGGAAAATTTTTGTTAATACGCTATTCAAGTTGTAAACAAAATATTTTGTTTTGAATTAAATATAGAGATTTTAAATCATGAAAAAAGAAATGAGCATGTACAATGCAAGAAGACTTCAAAGAGTAGTGGAAATCGAGGTGAAAGAGATCAACGAAAACCAGGATCCAAATGAACTGAAAAATATTTCGCTAAATCTCTCTAAAGTCAAGACTTTAGGCAAACGAATGAAAGTGGAGTACAAAAAGTCTTTTGATTCAAATGAGTTATTAAGCAAACAATACATCATAGAATCGGCCGGAAATCATCTCTATGAGTGTGGCCTAACATTTTACCACTTCCTCCCCGGTAGAGTACGCAAAAAGTACTTCAATCCGTACCTGGTGGCCACTGTCAACTCAGTTATTATCCTGCGCTGCATTGCATCTCTACTATTACCAGATGAGCTTGAAAGCCCGCATATTTACCTAGGTGATTTCACACATTACCTCAATGCTAAGTCACATATAAATCCGGCGCTCATTCTATCCATTGGTGTACTTCTATTGACTCAATGTCTTCATTTCTGGGATCAGATGAGAGGAATAATTCCAGTCTATCTGAAGCCGTTTGGAATGGCTTCTGGTATCTGTTCTCCAGAAGACGTCGGTTTGGTTGAGGAAAGTGACATCAAACTCATGGTCAAAATTTTAAAGTGGGGTCAATTGGTGGCCAATATGAACAGCTATTACATTATACTGATGTCCTTTTTGGTGGCATTTGTTCCCTTAGTTTTCGCCTTCTATTGGTATCAGATAATACTTTTTGCTTTACCCTGGAGTTTGCTATTCAGTCTGAGCGTCTATTATCTTGTTATTCAATACCTGTACAATAGCTTATATTTTCTATTCATTTGTTTTTACTTCAAATCAAAGCTCAAACACATTAACAAAAGGATTGAAATGAGGATCAAAATCAAGAGCAGAAAGTTTGATGTCTTGCAAAACCTAATCAAACAAATGGACTCAGTTTACTCTGAAATATCCAATTACAATGACATTCATTGGTCGAAATATAACTTCTTGTTCAATAGTCTGATCTGTATTGTCATCAATCTGTTCCTCTATCAGTCATTATTCGGACAAATGCTTTGGTTCTTAAGAATTATATTCCTCTACTTCTCCGCATTTATGGTAATACTATTGTTATCTTATCTCAAAACAAATGCCATTATTTTCAACGAAGCGAACAAAGCGTACAAAACGATGAATAAGTTATACCTGGAGTACAATCAATGGTCTCTTTCATTATCATTAAGACTAATGGTGAGCCTCTGATTGCCTAAATAATCTTGATTAATTGATGAGCTTTTTTTCCATGAACAGATTTCATCATTCATTGAGAGATTAGGAACAAGATCAGTTGGATTTTATTTTGGTAAAATAATCATAATAGATGACTGGCTAATCTTGCAGGTAATAATTTATCATGCTTTTAGACTGAAGAATGACTTATATTCAATTAATCTAGGTCATTATTGTGACGGCTTCTTATTTTCTCAAAATTGTCGAGATATCGATTTTTAAAGAAACTTAGACTTTTGTATTAGAAATTAATTGTCTTATAAGATAAACCTTGGAAGATAATTTATTAAACAATGATCTGGATTACGACATTTGAAGGCTATTAAATAAATAAATCAAATTCTTTAATCAAATTCTTAAAAGTCATTAAATAGTTTATTTTTTAAAAGAATAACTTCTAGTAAATGTAGTTTTAATTGTAAATGGATTTTCACAAATTTTAAATCATCGGAATTGGATTGAGCCTCACCTTGCAATTTGACAGTGTGTAGTAACTTTAATAATTTTTATCATGATCAAAAATGTGTCACTAATTAATGTGAAAAAGACTGAAAATGTGATTGAAATTGAAGTCAAAGAATTCAAAACAAATTCAAATAATTGGAAAAATGTATCAAAAAATATACCAAAAATTGAAACAAATGTAAAAACAGTAACCAAAAGACGTCTTAAACAAGAATCTAAGAAAACTTTTGAAACCAATGAGATATTGAGTGATAAATATCTGACAAAATCTGCTGGAAATCATTTCTATGAGTATGGCCTTTCATTTTATCAATTTATACCTGGTAATAAACGCAAAAACTATTTCAATCCATACTGGATTTTTTCCATTTATGTCATAATCATTTTGCGTTCATTTCTATCCATTTGCTTACCAAACAATTATCACCAAGCTCACGTTTATCTAGGAGATTTCACTTATTTTCTAAATGCAAAGTCTCACCTTAATCCAGCGATAATCATGATATTTATTATTCTGTGTTTCACACAATTTATTCATTATATTGATTACAAGAAAGGAGTGATACCAGAATACCTGACACCGCTGAAAATGGTGTCCGGTTTGTGCACACCTCAGGATATAGGGCTGACCAATGAGAAAGATATTGAATTCATGGCTAAATACCTAAAATTTGTGATTTTACTTGGTGCAAATGTTAAGTATTCAACTTTCATATTTGGAATTCTTTTATCGTTCACTCCATTAGTTTTTGTTTTCAAATGGTATGAGTTAATAATTTTCGGCTTCCCTTGGAGTCTTCTATTTAGTCAGGGCCTTTTTTACCTGACCAATCAGTACATGTATAGCAACATATATTTCCTGTTTATTTGTCTTTACTTCAAATCAAAGCTAAAGTATTTGAACGAAGAAATAGTTAACAGAATTCGAGTCAAAAGCAGAAAATTCATTGAAATTCAAAAACTTATAAAACAATTGGATTCCGTTTATTCAGAGATATCTAATTATAATGACATGTATTGGAGCAAGTTCAATTTCCTATTCTGCTCAATGATTGGTGCTGTTTTTAACCTGTTCCTCTACCAGACAATGTATGGCGAAATGATTTTCATATTAAGGATAATATCGCTATACTTTGCATTAGTTATGTTTATTTCAATGAACTCTTATCTCAAAACAAATGCAATTATTTTCATCGAAGCGAACAAAGCATACAAAACCCTTATTCAGTTGTATCTCGAGTATAATCAGTGGTCACTTTCTATATCGTTGAGGCTCAAGGTAATTGTTATTTTTAAAAAAAAACTCAGCTAGCTAAATAACTCATATTTTTTACTTACTTAGTTATCAAATTTTATTGAACGATTAGGCACGAGAAGTGTTGGGTTTTACATTGGTCAAATTGTCGTCATTGATAATTATCTAATATTCCAGGTTAGACAAAAATTGATTTATCAAATGAATAAAACAATAATGATTAATCTAGATGATTGTCGTGACTGCCACATACTTTTTCAAAATTGTCGAGATATCGATCTTCAATGAAACTTGATTCAATACCTCGAGTATCATCATTGGTCACTCTCAATATCTCTTAAGCTCAAGGTAAATTTTAAATTTCTGAAAATTTATTACCTGCTCTTTTTTTTATCTGGATTTATCTAGATGATTACCATGGCTGCCTCATACTTCTTCAAGATAACGATTTTCTGATCTGAATATTAAGAATACCAAGTGATTGATGCTTTTAAAAATCAAACTTTTATTTAAACATCATTAAAAATTGATATTGATCCAATTAATTATAGTTTATAACAGAAATGTCATCAATCAAATTAATTTTATTAAGTCATTGAGTCATTAAAATTTAAATTTTTCATTAATTACTCAATAAAATGAAGTGAAATATCAAAACAAAATCATTAATCATTTATTGGAAATTTTAAATCTAAGTTTTGTCCGTTCATTTTGTCAATAATAATACAGGTCGAGTGTGCCTAGCTCATTTTTTATCAAGAGAATAAATATGCCTCAATTAAGGGCCAGAAAGTCTAATAAAGTGATTGAAATCAAAGTCAAAGAATTTAATCCGAACTCAAATAAAGAGATAATTTTGTTAAAAAGTGTTGCAAAAAGTCAGACAAATGTCAAAACAGTGACCAAAAGACTTAAACAAGAATTTAAGAAAACGTTTGATTCAAATGAGATATTGAGTGAAAAGTATCTGACAAAATCTGGTGGAAACCATTTGTATGAGTTTGGTCTTTCATTTTATCAAATTGTACCTAATAGAAAGCGTAAACCATACTTCAATCCGTACTGGGTTTTCACTGTTTATTTATTAACTATGATCCGCTCTATATTATCGCTGATTTTGCCAGACAACTATCACCAAGCTCATATTTACCTTGGCGATTTCACGCATTATATGCACGCTAAATCTCATCTTAATCCTGCAATTTTAATGATTATTATAATTATCTTTTTGACTCAATTACTGCATTTTATAGATTACAAGTCAGGGATAAAACCAGAATATCTCAAACCTCTAGAAATGGTGTCCGGTATGTGCGCCCCACAAGACATTGGCCTTTACAATGAGAAAGATATTAAATTCATGGCACTGTTTCTCAAATTGGGAATTGCTGCTGGTACACTAGAACTTTATTCAACATTTATCTTGGCTATTTGTCTGTCATTATTTCCTTTGATTGGTGTATTCAAATGGTATGAAATGATACTTTTCGGTCTACCCTGGACTGTGCTCTTCAGTTTGTGCATCTTTTACCTGAATAGCCATTACTTGTATAACAGTTTGTATTTCCTGTTCATTTGTCTTTACTTCAAATCAAAGCTAAAGTATTTGAACGAAGAAATAGTTAACAGAATTCGAATCAAAAGCAGAAAATTTATTGTAATTCAAAAACTTATAAAACAATTGGATTCCGTTTATTCAGAGATATCTAAATATAATGACATGTATTGGAGTAAATTCAATTTCCTATTCTGTTCAATGATTGGGGGTATTTTTAACCTTTTCCTCTACCAGTGCTTGTATGCTGAAATGATCTGGATTTTAAAGATGATTTTCCTCTACTTCTCATTAATTATGTTTATTTTTATGAATTCTTATCTCAAAACAAATGCCATTATTTTCATCGAAGCGAACAAAGCATACAAAACACTCATTAAGCTATACCTCGAGTATAATCAATGGTCTCTTTCCTATGCTTTAAGGCTCAAGGTAAAATTCTCTCTATAAAACAAAAATACAATAGATAGTGAAGTATCAGGTTCACTTTAATAAAAATCAAATTCAATTTTTGGTTATTCTTTAGTTATCAAATTTCATTGAACGCTTGGGGAAGAGGAACGTCGGCTTTTATATTGGTGACATTGCTATCATTGAAAACGAACTGATACTCCATGTAAGATAAGCCTACCATGTACAACAAAATTTAATTAAATCCAATTTACCTAGATGATTATAGTGACGGCTACATATTTTTTCAAAATTGTTGAAGTCTCAGTTTATTGATAAAGTTTCAGTTTGTTCAACTCATCAAATCATGTATTTTTAAAATTTTCACCTCATCTTTAAATGTACATGGAGAAAATAATGTTTTTGAACAAAATTAAAAATAGTTGCAAGCTCAGACAATATAATTAATATGATTGGTCATTTGATTCTTTAACAGCTTATGCATGTGTATTGTTGTATATTCCTGTGCATTAACCTTGATCATGCTCATTATTATTTATAATGTTTAGGAACAAATGTAAAGATTCATCCAATACAGGATCCATCTGTATTATGATCAAAATGATTGGTAACTCAACTTATATAAAACGAGTGACCAAAACGTTTCTCAATTGTAGTATAGAATTAGAAAATGATGTTTCAATACATACTTCTTGTATTTGGTCTGAACAGTGATAACAGTTTTCTCAATAAGTTCTTCACTGGAATCACATTTACTGTTCTGTCGGTGTTTTTGATTCAAATTACGTTCACTTTTAATATGAAGAGTGAAATACAATTAACTGATATTATATTTAAATGGATTATAATGTGTCTCAGCTTTTGTTTAATTCTCTTCTATTCTTATATTAAATATTTTCGACAAAAGATTTTCAGTGTTTATGAAGAACTCGATTCTTATCAGAAGAAACATAACATCAAATCAAAGAGTTTTTCATCGCTTTTCAGTTTATTTATATTTGTTTCGTCAAATTATTTATTCTATGAGAAAATATCAAAGAATCATTTGGCTGAAATGGTGTTCGAGAAGGTGTCAATTCTAAGTACAATTGAGATGAGAAAGTCAATCGCATTCACATATATTTACGGCTTTTTCGTCGTTTATCAACTTATTTATCTGGAATTCAACTTAAAATACTTTAATATAATCGAAAACTATTTGAATTCAATTATAAGGAAAAACTCTGAAGAAGATTATAAGCCAACAAAAGTCGAATTAATTAGTTGTCAGCAAACGATTCATCTGTTTATTCACTTTCAGACACTTTTAGAGCAAAGATTGAAAATTTTAAAACTTATTATCTATTCGTCAAATATTTTCATTATTATTGAAGACGTTTTAATCTTTTTTATTAATGTCTCAAAAAGTATTCTAATATTTTTTTTGATTTTATTGTCACCGATTTCTTTGTATTTTATTTTAACGCAAATTATTTTATGGACTAAAAGAAGAACAATTAATCAGAAGATCTTCAATGAACTGAATAAATGGCAGAGATTTCAAAATGATTCTGAGCTCACCATTGAATTGGAAGTATTGGCTCAAACGTTACACCTTTTCTGTTATGGAAAATATAGTTATGGCATCGAATCCAAAGATGAGTTTATGGTTTGATTGAACATCATTTCAAAACAATTTTAATTTATAACTAATGGAGAAAATTCCAATGAATTACTCCAATCTATGAATCTATTTGTACATGATCATTTATCAAATGAAATTGTGATTGATCATTTTAATCCTATCCCATGAAAATCTTATTAATTTTATTTATATCTATTTAATTTTGTAATTATTTAATAAATATTTAATAAAATCAATTAATCAACCATGGTAATTATTTTATAGGTCAATCAGAATAATCTCTGATCATTTTAGCGCACATTTCTCCAACAAGAGTTGAGGGTGAGTTTGTATTACCGTTTGGTAATAATGGGAATACAGATGAGTCGCAAACTCTCAGATTCGTTGTGTACTTCACTCGTAAGTATGGGTCGACCACAACGTCTTCCCTATCGATGGCACCCATACGACAGCCACCGCTCACATGATATGTCGTATCCGTTGTGTAAAGAATGAAACATTTGATTCCTTCTGTGCAATCATACCTATGCTTATTAGGACAGGAGGGACAGCCAAAGCTCTCAAAAGAGGGAGGACTAATATATTGTCCAATCGAAGACTTTTCTAAGACATAGAAAATAAATTTTAGTGCTTCCACCACATCCTCAAAGTCTTTTGGATCAGACAAAAAGCTCGAGTCAATTAAGGGATAGACATAAGGACTGGTAGATTGCAATCGAACGGTTCCTCGACTGCGGGGCCGAACATAATTCAAATTATGAAAGATTGAGTCGTTTTTCAAAAATGAAAAGAATAGCTGATTCGGCCATTGCTTGTCCTCAACACTGGAAGTGCTGAAGTAAAGCCCATTCCCTTGACGTTCCGACAGCTTTCCCTTTCCTTTATAGTAGAGGTCAGTCAACGATTCAATGCTCAGGTTAGCGGACGGGTAGAAAAGGGAAGGATTCAATATTTTTGAACTGAATATGACGTTCGGGTGATTCATGAAATTATTGCCAACCGGAAGGTCTAACAGCACAGGTATACCAAAGCTCTGCAGATGACTACTCACTCCAATGCCGGACAGCATTAATATTTGTGGCGTTTTGATAGCACCTACATAATTATAATTTTGAGATGAAATTAATTTGTTCTTGGTGATTTTATGGTTATTACATACCGGCACAAAGAATAACCTCTTTTCTGGCGAAGACTTTATATGGTTTGTCATTCTTCGCGAACTCCACTCCCACTGCAGTCATGCCTTTGAACAGAACTTTGATGACCAGTGCCTTCGCAACGATATGTAAATTCTTCGAGTGTGGGTTAGGATCGACATAAGAGTTGCCATTACTGGCACGGAATCCATTTGCAGTAATGAAGTGCTGGTTATTCATAACTCCGACCTGTTTCGGTCCATTGAAGTCAATGTTTTCAAATCCCAACTCATTGTATGCCTTCTGAAGAAGAGTCAGTATTTTTGGGACTCGTTTTTGAGATGATATCTGAATCGGACCATCAGTTCCATGGAATTCGGGATTCTTGCGGACTATCTCCGGGTCGGTATTGTTCTCAAATAGTCTGAAAATCGGTAATACCTCAGAATAGCTCCAACCCTTTGCGCCATACTTTTGAGCCCATGTGTCGTAATCTCTGCGATTTCCCCGATTGAAAATCATCTGATTGTGAGAAGAACTGCCACCAATAGTCTTACCCCTGGGTTCAAATATGCGTCCGCCGGAAAACTGTTTGCCCGCATTTGTTTGCGGGACGTTATAAAAGCTCCACTGAAGAGGAGTACCCGTATCTCTTGCGAAAAAGTCTGACATCGCGGGTATGTCATTATAAATAGCACTCTGGGGTCCGCCCGCCTCCAGTAATAACACCTTCACTTTGGGATTTTTAGTCAGTCTATAAGCGATGGCAGTTCCGGCACTTCCAGCGCCGACTATTATAAAGTCATAGCTTTTATCCCAAGAGTCTCGCGAAGCGGTTCTGTCGTGAATCAGTTGTTTCTTTGAAATAATCAAAGAAATGGATAAAAGTTTGAACGTAAGGACCGACACATTCGACATATTTAGGTAAAACTGGAGCGTCATATGAATGCCATAAATATTATATAATTTTTTCCGAAATAACATAAACTAAAAAACAAGTGACACAAATTAGCATGGTGCAAACGTTCATTTAGAAACTAATTCAAGTTAAATATATCAGAAATATGGCATAAGTAGGTTATAAATTGAATTTTCCATTGATAAATTGATAAAAATGTAAGATTAACAAGTAGAAACAAGATTGAAAAGTTAATGTAATCATTTTATCATGTTTATATTCAATTTTTTGTTGTTTTATTTATCATAATTTCAATCAATACAATTTCTATTTGTTCTATTAATAAAATACATAGATTAAATAAGATATATTGATTGATTTAGCTAGATGGACTGTATGTTTGAATCAATATAACGGCATATGACAGAGTAAATGTCATACAAGAGAGGAATGTATTGGTGTTTATGAAGAATAGATTATAAGCAGTGAATCCCATCTCATGTCTCATATCATTCATATGATTGACAATCACTCGAATGTAAATCAAATCAGAGGATGAGTTTTGCACAGAATATTCAGTCAGTGTTTGATTCAATTTATGGATAAACTGACGATAAGTTTTTGGGATTATATCAGATATCAAACAAATTAGCAAAAGAAGTGAAACCGACTCTAATAGAGAACAGACATAAACAAAGTTCCTCTTATTGTCAACCGCTAAGACACAGATATATGATATACAATGAATTGAATTACAGATCAGAATAATCACGCTATAAATGGATATCAATTTATCAGTATTTTGAACCGAATCATTCAATCTTGATATGAATAGATATGTATTTACTAATTGGGAATTATTTGTGAAATTCTTTGAGATATCATTCAATTTCTTCCTCACAATACAACTCATGTATAAAATCAGTGATAGAACTATAATCTGGGTATTTATGCCAAGAAAGTGAATAAATCGATAAATGATGCTAGGTAATATCATGTGAAAATCAAAAGCACGCTTTGGATGCTTGTGGTGGGGGTTAGAATCAGGTGGGGGTTGCATGTGGTGCGGGTGATGTGACAGGAGATGCGCCGCTAAATGAATTGCATTGAAAACTATAACATAGATTATATAAACAACAAAAATGGTTATCCCTATTCTCTTTTCGTCCTTAGCTGAGATCCGGACCAAATTCAGACAGTCTTTGATTGACTGAAGAATTTTCTCTCCTCTGACCATCAAATAGATGCAAATGATTAGGGTTTGAATGGCATGACTTATGGCCCGAATATCGTTGAGTATATCAATCAGACTCCGCTGTGATCTTTGTTTTGCCGTCTCATTCACTCGAGAACCAGGAGGTCCGCCTTCAAAGCCATCTGGAGGGCCACCATCTGGAGGACCACCATCTGTAGGGCCACCATCTGGAGGGCCACCATCTGGAGGACCACCATCTGGAGGACCATCAGGAGGTTCATTAGTAGGTTCTTCAGCCATTTTGTTTGTTGAATCTACCTTGTTGCTCTCGTATAGGTCGTGTCCTGGTGGAGGCTGCATTTTACCCGGTTCCATATGCCTTATGCTGTGCTCTAATTCTTTAATTGCGTGCATTAATACCAGAGTCAACAAAATAAGATTCCACATAATCAAGATTGTTTTTCTCGTGAATGAGGGCTTTCCATCTATTCTGGCGCCTAAATAGGTGTGTCCAGTGATCCGGTGGTAATTAACCAGGAATTTGAGTCCAGAAAAAGAATTTTCATAAAACATAAGACTTGGTCTTTTTGTTTCTTTACTCATCATTGATATAATGTGAATTGTTCTATCAGATTTTATCATTTTGAGCTACCATATTTATTCAAATATTGATCAACTAAGAAGTCATTGTTTTTTATGTAGTCGTATTATACAAACAAATGTTTGATTGAAAATTCAATTTATCAATTTATCTTGATTTTGTTTTGTTTGGTTTAAGCAAATAAAATAATCAATTTGATTTCCAATTTAATTAAAAAATAACAAAAAGCCATTTACAAGATTAATTCTTGAAAATCATGGGAAAGGTAATCTAATTAATTAAATGTAAACAGTTTAAATTAATTGAATTCACTTGAAATAGCTGGAAAAGGCTACAAGCTCTAGTTAGATCATTAAAATTTCTTTTGAATAATGAATAAATGCCAGGACAAGTTTGTAAGGTCGGGCCTGAATTACCTGATCATTTACAACCGAATAACAGGCAACTCTTTTATCAATTTCAAGTTTTCAAGCAAAAAATCAATTATCAAGTTTATTTTATTGATTTCATGGAATTTATCCGTATTTTTCGCATTTATCTACAATGCGTTCAATATATTCTTCAAAGAGTACGTCACCGAAAAGTTTTACTCCGGTTATGGTGAAAATGATGGCCACAATCCTGGTAAACGAAATTTCCTGATAATTATCAATAATCTGGGATTTTTGGGATTCACTTTTCTCACGGTATTTGTGTCTTTGTTTCTGATGATAAGAGGAAACAAAATTCTGAATCATTTGAAGGAACAAAATCTTGATTACATCTCATCAAAGGTTGAGAAGAGAATCGCTTTAATTATAATTTGTATACAATTTTTGTACTCATTTTCTGTTGAATTCATACTTTCATTGCTATTTCACATTCAGTGGAAAGATATGACCAAACTTTCTCTAATGCGGGATCTCTTGAGATTTTTTCTCGCATTTAATACCCAATTAGTTATTATTTCATTGATTGCGTACAAGAGTTATATCGTTTCAAATCAATTAAATAATTTTAAAATTAATTGCATTTCAAAGTCAAGTCTCAAACAAATGTTTGAATTTGTTTCACAGACTTTGCACTCAATTCAAGCCTTCGATAAACTCATAACAAATTGTGTTTTGTTGACACTAATCATGACTTCAATCAATTGTCTGTCATTAAGTAATTTGGCTGTAAATCCATCAAAATATCTTCTGATCAGTTGTGGGACACTATGGGAAAGCCTATCAATTCTATGGATGTTATGTTTTGTCTGTAATGTTATTCCCAAAAGTTTTAAACAATTCATTAATCGATTGAATGATAAAATTCTTGAAATTTACTGTAAATCCGATGAATTCACAGAATATTGTTTACTATTAAACAGAATTAAAGAAATGAAAGACGAGATGTGTTTCACGATTTGTAATCAATATGTGGTAAACATTAAGACATTTATTTCGTGTATTTTTTCATCACATCTTATGTCGTAATTATTATACAAACAAATGTTTAATTGATTTTAATTCAAAATAACCATGGACATTATACTTATTTTAATTAAATCAAACCATAAACTCATCTTTGGATTCGATGCCATAACTATATTTTCCATAACAGAAAAGGTATAACGTTTGAGACAATACTTGCAATTCAATGGTGAGCTCAGAATCGTTTTGAAATCTCTGCCATTTGTTTAGTTCATTGAAGATCTTCTGATTAATTGTTCTTCTTTTAGTCCATAAAATAATTTGCGTTAAAATAAAATACAAATAAATCGGTGACAATAAAATCAAAGAAAATATTAGTACACTTTTTGAGACATTTATTAAAAATATTAAAACTGTTTCAATAATAATCAAAATATTCGATGAATAGATAACTAGTTTTATAATTTTCAATCTTTTCTCCAAAAGTGTTTCAAAATGAATAAACTGATGAATCGTTTGCTGACAACTATATTAACTCGATTTTTGTTGGCTTATATTCTTCTTCAGAGTTATTCCAAATAATTGAATTTAAGAAGTTTTGAATTATATTAAAGTACTTTATGTTGAATTCCAGGTAAATAAGTTTTGCAACGATTAATAGGCCGTAAACATATGCGAATGAGATAGACTTTCTCATCTCAATTGTACTTAGAATTGATATCTTCTCGAACATTATATCAGTCAATTGATCCTGGGATATTTTCTCATAGAATATATAATTAGACGAAACAATTATAAATAAACTGAAAATCGAAGGAAAGTTATTTGATTTGATGTTATGTTTCTTCTGATAAGAATCGAGTTCTTCATAAACACTGAAAATCTTTTGACGAAAATATTTAATATAAGAATAGAAGAGAATTAAACAAAAGCTGAGACACATTACAATCCATTTAAACAAAACATCGGTTAAATGTATTTCACTCTTCATATAAAAAGTTAACGGAATTTGTATAAAAAACATCGACAGAACAGTGAGGGTAAGTCCAGTGAAGAACTTATTTAGAAAACTGTTATCAATATTCAAACCAAACACAAGAAGTATGTATTGAAACATCATTTTCTGATTTTCAAAGATGACTAAAATTTTGTATTGTATTGACCACTGGTTTTATATGAGAAGAGTGCCCTATCTTCTCTTGTTAATCATGATAATGCTTAATGAATTGAAAGAATAATATTGTAAATAAGTGGACAAAAGACTTACCCATTATTACCATATTTTGTAATAAGACTGACGTCAAGTCACACCACTATA
>JAQIXD010001081.1:0-17766 GCA_034699985.1 Minunthozetes semirufus
AGTCTCATTAAATTACGTCCAATTTTAATTCAAGACGTACTTTATCTTGATATTTTAAGGCCCAATTTTTCAAAAATTTTGAATGAATTATTTTAGAATAAAATTTGATTTGAAAATTAATAATTATTTATTCATTTTATAATTAAAATACAATTAAGCTTTAAATTTAAATATGGATTTACTCATTTCTACGGGTACGACTTGTTTCAAAGTAATTGTGGTATCTGTTGACTCCAGACTAATTTGTTGCGTGAGTGATTTCCCGAAGTTGACGTCATCAACGATAAAAATCATCCCTTCAATGCTTGAGGATTCGCGGATATCTCCATCAAAAGCCCAGTATTTAATGCCATTAGAGTTGACTTTTATTATTTTCCCAATTAGGAAAATTTCCATACTTCTGGTTGTTATAATTAACGAGTCGCCATTATTTGCCTCAACGAATAACTGTTTCGTTAATCCTTGAACAGATTCATCCAATTTGAAGTGTTTAAATGTCGGCACAAGTTTTTCTTTTCCTTCGCCGAAACAAAGGATAAACTCTTTAAACTTATTATTAAAATTGCTGTTCACAATAAAATAATTCATTTTAAAAACAATTCAAAATTGATGTAAACAAATCAAATAACAGATGAGCAGTGAATTATTTTAAGTTAATGTCTCTGCTTTTATACTAAGCTTCAGAAACAGGTTTGAATTAAATATGATTTAAAATGATGATCATATGTTCAAAAATAATTTTGGGGGTCTCATGCTTTTCAGCTTAGGAATAGTGCTCCTAGCTTAGACTCGAACCCGGGTCTCGAATCTCATTTCTAGAGTGCTTGCATATTGAGCCACACTCGACCCCCGATAAAAATGCTAACGATTTGTAGAGAGTATAATCACTTTATTGACTTAGGGATTAAATGTTTATAAGATAAAAGTTGAAAAGGGATTAGTAAGCTTAGATTTTTATACAAAATATTATAAATCCTTTTCAATGTTCTTATAGCCATTGGGGCTATTAATAATATCTCCTGTTTTGACTTTGGATGACGTGTGATATAAGACGCAAACCAAAGAGATACAGCAGCCAGGTGTTCATTCTTCCGGACAATAATTAAATCCATTTCTTGAACTTCTTTAACAATATGACTGGCAAGCTTTTCTTCTTTGAATGATAAATCTAATCGATATCTCATTTTTGTGATAAAACTTTCCGCTGGTATCGGATCAAATGTAAGATTAAGTTTATCACATATTATTTCTGCAGAGTGTTGAATATCACAGGTGTTCACTCCACTCTTAACTGATATGTCCTCAGGCAAAACAGGTATTTGATGTGATTTGCATGCAATGTAGAGGCATGCCATGGCTTTAATATCTTTACGCCCTTCGATATTATTTGCAGATTTAAGATAATAAATTGAGTCTTGATAAACAGACTCACACAAATTAAGCTTTTCGCATACTTCTCTGAGATTCTCTTTATATCTGTATAATCCTTTAATCTCTTCTGAGTATTCTTGATAAGCTTCTTCTCCATAATTCCTTTCAGTTAACACTAATCCACAGTTTTGGCAAACAATATCTCCTTCTTTGTGATTATCCAGAACAGGTGTGTTTGGGTGATATTTACAGAAAAGATTATTCATTTTCAAAGTTGTTAAGTATTTGAGCGAATATGTTATATACTTCTTGAACTTTATCTTCAGATTTGAGACCTGTCAGAACCAGTTTGCCGTTCCGAGAAACGATTATTTTGTTTTTATCGCTTATTAATACTCTCAAATTCGGAAATACCCGAAGATCGAGATTAGACCGATAATTATTATTTCGAAGATATTTATTGAAGAGATTAAGATTAATCTTTTTGGTGAGATTATGAGTTGCTGCTATATTTTCCACTTTTAATGAATTCAGATTAATCTTAAAATATCCAATTTTAAGTAAACGATAAGCAACACATCGTATGCTTTTTCGAGCGTCACAAACACTTTTGGCACCAATTGAAATTAACTTTCCATTAGGATATATGAACACTGTTGTATTAGGAACTCGTAATCTTATTATACATCTATTAAAAGGTTTAATTTGTAAAATACAATTAGTCAAATTATTAGTTATTAATCTAACACTAAGTCTGCAGTTCAATTTGGCAGTCATACATATGTTGGTTATAACTGGCATTTTAATCGGTTTATGAGATTAAAATGATTACTTATAAATGCAGTGCGGTTTATATATTTGGAAATAATAAAAGATGACGCGTGCTCTGATTGGTTGAGATAAAAGATGACTCAAAGTTCTGTTTGGGAGAGTATTTAAGGCAGAGCAGTTGTGTTGGAGTTATCATTCTTCTCATTGTTAACCTGAAGTTCACAACAAGTGTTTATAATGTCTTTTAATACTGAGTACTCGTTACGTTTCTCCGATACTGGAAAGTTTAAAAAAGATTTAACCGTTTCTTCTCTGGTCAAAGAGGATGGCCAAAAAGAATATTACGTGGATTTTAGGCTCAAATTCGTTGACGATAAAGGAGAGGAACGATTCACTAAAAAAGGTGTTAATATGAAATTCGATGAATTCAAACAACGATTTCAGCATTTCGCGAGAGGTGCTCAAATAGAAGACGTTTGTGGAACTAATCCGGAAGACGTCAATTATCGTCAATATTCGCTAAAAATGGTGCCGATAGTAAAAGAGCTGAATTTGTGTTTAAAGTCCGAAGCCGTAAAGGCCTAGATTCACCTGTGATGGAGAAGCAAATAATTTTCACTGCGAAAGACCTGACTGCAATTGGCTACAAACAAAATGAAATCTTCAAAGCCGCGGGTAATTCGGAACCGGTTCCACAAAAAGACTCGTATGGGAATTATTATCCTCAACAATTCTCAACAATGTATTTCGGATCACAAGCTCCCCAAAACACAATTGATCCAAATGCTATTAAGTCGTGTTTACATCCGTATAGTTTTAATCCATGGAAAACAAATGTAAACAAATAATTTTAATTTCAATAAAATGATTTGAATTCCGAAAATATTCATTTAAAAGCTGTAATTTTTAATTAAACTTCTAATTAAGAGAATATAATTAGAAGCTATCATTTATTATTACTCATACGATCACATGAGTAAGAGTCGTGTGATCATATGAGCATGAGTCATAAGATAAGTAAATATTATTCTCACTAATCACATGATATTAATAGTCACTTTATATTACAGGTTCTTTTCTCATTCTAATGAGTGCACATGCGCTAGTGTTTGTGTCACTTTTTATTCAACTCAATAAGGTATATAAAGCGCTGCATCTATTCATTAGTTTTAGTTTTGTGTTCAACTATGAAACGTGTCATTTTCAATCGATTTCTTGAGTCAAAACGCCAGAAAATGGACAACACTTTAGCCAACTCAACTGAAGGTGAATAAATTATAGTTATTTTATAGTTTTTGACCAATTTATTTTCATTTAATTTATTAGCTGTTGTGAAAGTTTTGTCAAGAGAGGAAAGTGCTAGTGCTGAGCGATTCGGTTCCGATTTGATTGCGTTAATAAAGAGTTATCAGTCTCCAGAAGATCAGGCAACCCAAATAAATGCTTGCAGAGTTTTCAATGAGGAGACGTATTCTGCTAACCATTTTGTGGGAGTCGGGTATCCACTCATTACTTCACTTCAAATTAAAGAACCGGAAGATGGCCAATCGGTGGTCACAACACATCAACACATCAGAAAATTCCAATTACGAAGAGGGTGGAAATTGGATATCTTCACAACGCCGCACAATTTGCACTTAATTGCCGAAAATATTAAAAGAGCTCCTTATGTACGTGAGATTAAATTGAATCTTTTCAACTCCGAAGTGTATGATTTTTATATCTTGGAGTTGATCGATATCATCAAAAGTGCCAAATACTTGGTGAAGTTATACCTCAATTTCAGTTTCAAGTTCGAGTCAACACTTGTTTACAAACTTTTGGTCAAAAACTTCGCCCCAATTCTTGCAGAGATTGCAATTGACTGCAAATGTTTTATCGCCGATAATTCGCGATACATAAGTTGATTCAAAAACTTTAAAAAGTTGACCACTTTAACTCTGGTCAGCTCTAATCGACCACGGAAATGGTTGGAGTTAATAGCTAAATCGACTCCCAATCTACAAAAGCTAAATCTGATACGAGTGTATAACTACGACTTCAGTTGTATTTCGGTGAATGTGGTTAACGATCTCTGGCCAAAAATTCGGTTTTTTGTTTCAACAGACCAGGAAATCACTCATAAAGTTGGACTTACATTCTTTAAGCCGTTCTTTTACGCTATTTACAAACAAGAGCCGCTCTTTAAGAAGTTGATCCACACCCAGTTTTGGTCAAAAGATATGGTTTACTCGAAAGAATATAAAACACTATTCTTGGCCAGACATCTTGGAAATGATGGCCGTTTGCCGAAAGATGTTGAACATCTGTATTTCATTGACCACTGGAATAGATCACACCTGGAACCAGTTGGAGATCAACTTAAAAATTTGGTCAATAAGAACCCGCAACTCAGAAGTGTGCGCACAAACACAAGTCTTATTGGTCAGTGCTTTACTGCATTTCTACACAGATCAATCGAGAACCCACACAAGAAATATCTTTTGGGTGATCTCGAAAGTAATTGGTTGTATTCTAAAGATAATTTTAAATCAAATTCAGAAAAATTATTAGAACTTTTCGAATATGGACCCAAAAATAATGTATAAATAATTGTTTTCAAATAATTTTATTTCTGTAAATACAATAAAGAATTTTATGCATTCTCTTCAATATAATCCTTAATCCAATGCCAAAGGCAATTGACCTTTTGTTGTGCACATCTAAGCCTATCTGAATCAGGCACATCCCTCACGTGAAATTGACAAGGTTTGTAGTCGTAGAGCAGCTTAAGCATTGTTAAATTAGGGCAGTCGTAATCCTCCAGATTAAGATAAGGTATTCCCAACTTTTCGAGAAGAGGTATAAGCTGTTTATTTTTGACTGCCAATAGATTTTCTCTGGTGGTCTTCACTTGATTATAGAGCGATAGGATCTCATCTTCAGCTTTCATAGTGTAGATGTTTTGGTCTCTTCTACTACTACCCAATGACATACCAATGAGATGATTGGCTACATAGAACGCAGCTCTTCTCTCAATCGGGGTCATCATATCGAAGTTTAAACCAGTACAGAAGGTAATGTTGTGGCTAAGAGTTTTGGAAATTATAGCGAGCTCCCTTGGACAAAATTTTCCAGCATAAGTAGAGCCTTGGGCATCCATTACTGCACAAATATTAAACAAGTCTTCCGGTTTTGTCATACTTAAGCTTTTGTTCACGAAAGTCTTTAAATTTAATATAATTTAATTCTTTTAGAATCACTTCCAAGTCTTCAATAGACTTCAGTTGATAACCTTCGTTAATATACTTGTCTCTTATATCGTTTTGAAAATGAAGGGCGGGGTCGACTAAATATGGTGTCTCGTGACTTACTTCCTTTAACAACTTTTCAAAACGGTCTAAAAACAGGTTATTCAGAGCTTGGAATATAACAAAACGCTCTTCAGTTGACTTATATAGCTTTTGAAAAGTACAACTTTTTATCGGATTAGCGTTTGTTGATAAGATAAGAATAAAAATAAATAAACAAAAACTCATTTTAAATCATTTATTCGAAACATAATTGAACTTATATACATTTAATCATCAATTTCTATTAAAATTTCTTCCATTGACTCATAACCAGAGTCAGCTTCAGATTCGTCGACCCATTCTTCGTCTAACTCCTCATCTGAATCCCAATCGGAGTCCAAGTCGTCATTCATAAGATCCAATTGTTGAATAGCGTTGTTCAAAAACGCGACGAAGTCTGCGGCCTGGTCTAATCTCTGGGCAAGATTTTGAAGTTGATTTTGAATGTCGACAACTTGCTCTTCCATTTCGAATGAATAGATTTTGGAAATCTTTGCTCTAATTTATAATTGAAAATCACGTGGTTTCTGGGTGAAATAGAGTATTTTTGCAAATATATCGTTAAAATTAGTGTCGTATTTGAATATTCCTTGGAAAACTTTGAAATCTTCGCATCTGAACATAGATGTCAAGAAATAAATGCAATACATGCCACAGGTATCCTGATATAAACTTTGAAATGTAAGCCGATTATAATACCAACCATTTGAGCTGACTAATTTTAAGTAATCTAAAATCTCTTCATGTAGAGGTGGTAATCCAAATGAATCAAAATATATTGCACTATTATCGCTATTTTTATAAATAGAAACCCAATGCTCTCCAGGTTCATCAGCGTTGTCTGTGTTTATCACAGTACCACATTTAGGGTTCAGTGAACTAAGCAATAAATCTTTAGGGAAAACCCCTTTAAAATTTGAAAAACCTTTCAAATAATCTTTTATTTCTGTTGTATTCATATTGAAAATCTTTAATTACAGTTCTATTATTAGTAATCTCAATTCGATTATCATATTCTAGGAAAATAATAGCATTAACAGTTTCAATTAATGGGTTTGCAAATTTGACTTCTATTCTTAAATTTCCTTTCTTTAAAAGTGATGTATAACCACTGTCTGCAACGCCATCTGATAAGTCAGGCAAGAAATTGAATCCAAAAAGGCAATATCCATTTGCAAACTCGTCAAAAGTAATATCGAGAGATGTCGCTCTTTTAGTTTGATTAAGTGAAGAGTATAAACCCCAGAACTCTCTCTTAAACCTTTTATTCTTGAAATCTGGAGTATATGCGCGATGAGGTACCTGTACATCACTATAATAGCAAGCAATAAATCTTATATCTAAATTATCAAATTTAAAAGGATTTAATGATGGATGGCCATTGAAAGCTTCGTTAGGTACAAATCCTATATGCAATCTTCTGGGAAAAATATCATTTTCCACGTTATTGAGATAGCAATCAATAGTGCCTTTTTGTACAATAAAAGTCTTTACTTCGTTTCTTGTGGGAAAATATCTTGCATTACCTTTACTAAAACCAATATTTTGGGCTTTTAAAGCTATTGGTGAAAGCTTAGAGCGATGAATGAATAAACGAATATCTCTTATTGTGACTTTTGGAATCAATTTAAGATCATACATTAGATAAAATTTTGGATCATGTGGAAATATTTCGATTGATAGTGTAACACCACCTGGTATTGATTTATGCTGCTGGGCCAAATCGAAAAATAGAGGAGTAATCATCTGAAATTCACAACCATTCTCAAGGCTATTTCCTGTAGGTCTAATCCTTTTACTACGATTTTCATTAATCGCATCCATATCTCCATAGGCATCTTTCTCCCAAAAACAGGTTTCGTAAAGTGTTTTCTTTAATTCAATTGAGGATTTAAGAAGCATCTCTTTGTAGGCATGGTAACCATAAGTTTGAGTTTGAGGAGTTAATGGAATTCCGTCTATTGATAATTTAAAATCTTTTATCCAGCTACTAGCGAGATTATTTACAACACCAATTTTCTTCCAGTCATCTATTTCAACTTTTGGATCCGTAGCCATATTTGTTTTGCTGATACTAATTTGAAGCACAACACATAACTCACATTTTCCAAAATTAATACATTCGTCTTGATTGGTATTTATAACAAATTCAATAGGCGCTTGAGCATTAGGAATAGTATTTATTGGCCTATGTTCAGTCTCGATATCTGAAAGTATTTGAAGCTGAGTTGGTGGAACTCCAAATTGATCGAGTTCCGGTAAGCCATTATAGACGATAAAGGATGAATGACAGACATTATAAACTAAAATTTAATTGACTTTTCTTATTTGTTTTTCTCTTAGGCTTGCTTTTAGGTTTAGATTTTTCTTTAGCTTTCCCTTTAGGTCTACCTTCCCGTTTAAATTTTGGTTTAGATTCTATTTTGAGCTTATATACTTTTCTGAACGGCATATACGCTAGTGAGTTTTTTGGAGGTCTCCCTCTTTTTCGCTTACCACCACCTATCTGTTTACTTCTCTTATACTTTTCTAACTTTTTACTTGCGTCACTCATTACATTTTGAGAAGTTTTTATTAAAGCATTCATGCCAGCATCTCTAACCGTATCTCCAGACATCACATCAGCACTCATAGATTTGAGGGCTTCCCATCCTTGCTGTCCAACGTATTTTAGAGCGGGTTTTAGGTGTTTTAAAATTTTTCCGAAAAAACCATTTCCAACATGGAATCTATTACCTGCATAAGTTGCAACACCAGACCCAGACTGGTCTCTCATATAATCATCTAAAGGACCTTTTTCCATTTTAAATATAATTTTTAATTATTCATATAATACTTATATAGTTTCTTTAAAATGTAATACAACAGTACATCTCCCAAACCTAAAAGGGATCAAATTACCAGAATCATCTTTTATAGTAATTTCTATTGTTTCAAAATTATTTAATAGTACAGGAAAACAATATGTTTTTTCGAAATTAAGATGAACTTGGTCTGCAAATCTAGCTTTTCTTGGTATTTCAACCACACGAATAAGAGGATAACAGCCATCTCCGACTAAAGAAGGATAAATAATATCAGTGTAGACGTACAATGAATGAAAACCACCAGTTATCTCAACAGGGTGGTGGCCTTTTATCTTATCTTTTCCAATTATATCATTTCCTTTAAGTATAAAATCCACTGATGTGTTATCTTGATGCGAATGATTATAAACCATATTGTTGAGATTGCGGTTTCGTATTCCTAGAATATTTTCTAACTCTTCACCTAAATAGGGGTAAACTTTTTTATTTTTCTCAATTTTTCCTGCTTCGATAGTGATATAATTATCGATTCCATTATAATTCAATTTGGGGGACTTAATTGTGAGAAACTTTTTAAGAATATCGTTAATAGTATCCACAAGCTTATTAACTGAATCGTAATGTCCTCTACTTATTGTAAATCTGGCACTTGAATTATGTTTGATAAATTGTCCTTATTCGTCAAGTAGTTGTATCTCAAAGGAATTCTGAAGCGTATAAATTGAATTTGTGAATGAAAACGAAACCACACCAACAACCCATTTTCTATTTAAATTGATTAGTTTTCCTAGCTTTGTTTTGAATTCAGCGATTTTATTATGTCTCCCAAAATAACGATAACTTTCAACGTTTGAACTTAGAGTAATGTAAAATTCTTTCTCATCCATTATTGGCAATATTGATAATCTCCGTATTTATAACAGTCCCAATGATAATTCTTATTAAGTGCTGATAAAATAGTTAATCCAATTACTATTATTAACTCAAGAATAAATAAAAATATCCGAAAATAAATCCAATCCATTATTATATTTCAATATTTGTGCACTCTTTTATAGTTTTCTTGTCTGTTTTGATAGTAATCCTAGGATTAGGTAAAATATATCCCAATGAACTGGTAAGAATAACAGTCCAAAGGTTTTTATTACCGTTATCAAACGAGAGGTTGGGAAGACTTGTGCAAATAACAATAAATATAACAGAGACTTGAACTTTAAATAATATTAATTCAGAATTTGATGATCTAAACATCTTGTAATTCACTCTCACGAATCCAACTGTTATATGAATCAGGATAGTTTAACCACTTAACAAACACCTCTCTTATACCTCTTCTTTTTCTTTTTCTTAAAACTTTCTCAACGCGATGAAGATTTTCAGTAATCTTTTGCAATTCTTCTGGATAAAACTTTTGTTCCAATTGATTTCCAGAGTAGTCTTTTATACGAAACACAATTTTATAATCACCTTTTTGAGTTTGATCTATAGTGTATATCTGATCAGTCCAATTAGGGTAATAACCTTTCTCAAATGGCTTGAAATTATATTGCACACGTACTTTATCGCCTTCTTTTAGTTTTGATTTTATATTTCTATTTTGCAGGTCTTTTATACTGTCCACTCCATAAATATTACGAAACACTTTTTGAGTCTTTTCTATAGTGACATCTGCTGGTTTCATTTTAATTGATCTATGGTATGAGTTATTATAAGCGTGAACAAAATCTTGAATAACATCAATGTATTTTCTGGTTCCATTTTTAGTGAAGTATTTGAACATTCTTGATTTAAGAGTCCTATTAAAACGCTCCACAATAGCACACTTAATCCGCTCATCTTTACTAGTGAAGTAATTAACATGATTTTTGTATAATAAATCCTGTAATTCTTTATTTGTGAACTCTAATCCTCTATCAGTCCTCAAATAACAAGGTGTTCTCTTTTTGAATAAACTAGAGAAACAATCACGAACGTTATTACCTGATTTTGTTTTAATTGGAAACACCCAAGCATATTTGGAAAAACAATCTATTATTGTCAAAATATAATTAAAGTTTTTATTCCTAGTGGCAAATTCTCTCATATCAACAAGATCAGCCTCCCATTGTTGATCAATTTTTGAAACAATTATCCGATTTCTTTTGAAATCTCGTTTGACCGGTTTATGCAAAGTGTAGGTTAACTGTTCTGAGAGCCATCTCTTGACATCTTTTTGAGTAATATTTGGGTTTTTCTTAATAGCAGACTCCAACAAATTTTTCACACCACTAAATGAACCACTATCTTTAGGGTTATAATAGATTGAAGATAAGATTTTATTTAAATATCCACTTGATATTTCCGCCATCTTGGGTTTTATCTTTAGTTTTAATTACTTTATTAACTTTCACTGATTTATTTTTCTTTTTATTCGTATTTTTAGGAATTTTTCTCTTATTTAAGTATTTTTCCACAATATTTTCAATAATTTTAATTAGATTTTCATTAATCTTTGAATTTTCTGTCGAATTATCAGGAATTTTATCAAAACTATCTTCAACTACTTCTATAATTGGATTAATTTTAGGTTTTTCTGATAAATCTTTATCAGTTTGTTCACTAAGTTCTACTTTTCTAAACAAAGACATCACTCAACAAGGTCAATAATTGTAGAAACCAATGGAATAACCCACATCCAACCACCAGATTGCACAACTAATTTCTTACTTTTTGAAGAGTTTTTAGATTTTGCTAGTTTTGAAATCACTCTTTTGTCTTTTGTTGTTAAGCTTTTATTTATTTATTTACTTTTTATTTGTTTATTTACTATCATTCGATTATTTACTTTCATTTTTTATTTACATTCATAAGTTTATTAATTTTAATTTCTTTTTTACTATTATTTGTTTATTTACTCTCATTTGTTTAATTACTTTCAATTATTTACTTTCATTCAATTTATTTCTAATTATTCATTTATTTTTATCAAATTATTCAAACATTTTTATCAAATTATTCAAACATTTTTATCAAATTATTCAAACATTCATTTATTATTTCAAACATTTGTTTATTTATTTAACTATTCATTAAAACATTTATTCATTTATTCAATTCTTTGTTTTTTATAACCATAAGGTAAGGTTTGAATCAGAGGAATGGGTTTATTTGGGTCGCATTCAATGGCCACTCTTTTATTTGAGACAACTCTGTAGGTCTTGTCGAAGATTGAGCTGAAGACTTCATGCATTCTATTTGACCGGAATTGCATTTGTTCGACCATAACTTTTTCGCCTCTTTCGCCTTTTCTATACTTATTTGCTTGTTCTTCAATGCAGTCAAAGTTTAGGACTTCTTTGGTTCCTTCAGACAACTTAATTCCTTTGACTTTGGTTACGAATTTCTTTTCTCCATTAGGTAAAACAACTGAAAAACCGTAATTTTTAGGTCCTCCAGAAGCGAATCTATCGATTATCGCTCCTAATCCATAGTCCTGTTCGACTTCATTTTTCATTTCGCCCAAATAGTCGCCGACATGAGGAGTATCTATTTCATTATCTCATTCAGGTCTTTGTCTGAAGATAATGGAGTCGGTGTCCATATAAAGAACGCGCAATCTTCCTTCTCCTTCGATTTGTTTAATTGTTTTTCATAATTTTATTCGACCATTTGCAGTAGTAATCAACGCGTAAACTAGATTAACATTGCCTGCTCTGTCCATCTCATCTTCGGCGAACTTGTAAAGAACAAGCATTTTATCTTCGCTCAACTCAATAACAGCTAAAAATAAGAAAAATATTAGTAAAAATCATATATAAGTCGAAGAATTTCTTACCTAAGATTACGTATTTTGCGTTATTCAGTAATTCCCAAAATTCCTTATATGTGGTGACAAATATTGCTTGACCCATATTCGGGTTTTGAGCAAATTTTCCCCACAAACTATTGAGATTCAATTTTCCGATGACTTTTCTCCCGGCATTGTCTTCAATATATTCGGGATTCAAAGCAATTTTTTCAACTGCTTTGAAATTTTCAATGAATTCAGCCTTTTGTGCATCAGTTTCGCAACAAAGAGGCCAATCTCCAGCTTCTGTCTTCTCTTGATACCACTCATCGACATAACTACGAAAGATATCATAAGACCACTCTTCCCAGTGGTAGGCATCAATTAGATCAATGATTTCATAGCCATTATCTAATGCCAATTGCAACTCTTTGTGATACCACGAACCAACGAAATCGCGCTCATCATCTGAATGCAGGCATTCTTTGCTCATCTCATCAGCGCATTTTACGCAAAGAGGAAATAGAAGTCTATTATCTTTATTTTTATTAGGAAGGATAGGAATATAGAGATCTTTTGGAGCTCGAACTCTGCAATGAATGATTCCTTTTATGCCCGAAATATCATTCGATTCGAACTCATCGAGATAGATGGGATGTCCAATTGGATACTCTTCGTTTTTCATCCGATCAGGATAAAGACTTGTGAAATCGAAATATTCTATAGTTTCTCCAAGCTGTTCGCAAATCCAATTGAAGACAATATTTTCGATTCGACCACCTTTGAACGCATCTCGAATTTTAACGAATCCGTGAAGATCTATCTTCAGATAGTGTTGAAGCCTTCGATTGACATAAGATTTGAGCGGTTCTTCTTTGATTTGTTCTTTAAAATCATGTTCCCAAACATAGACTAATTTATAGCCTTTCCTTTTGTAATGTTCGATCTGAAGAATATAAAAATTAAAATCAAGAATTCAAAGAATAATTAAAGAATTTACCCTTTTCTTGGTTTTTCATCCAAAGTCTTATCGTTTAAAACAGGGATCTTCTCATCTCTAGGTCTTCGATTACAGCCTTCTTCATCGCATCCATGCCAAAAGCAACCGAATAATTCGTAAACTGTATTGGATTTCTTGTCATATCCGTCGGCATAATATCGAAGAACTTTATATTCTCTTTTGAGCCTTCGGCCTAGAAGTCGCTGCTGATGATCTAACCAACAGTTCCCGATTTTAGATTTATTCCGGTTATTGACATATTCTTTAATTGGTGTGATTCCGATTGTCTTCTCTTGGATACAATTAGCCCGAAAGTATTCCATTGCAACCGATGGTAGAGTAAAACATCTCGAATAGGGATCCAATTTGGTTTTGGTTATCATTCCTTGTCGGTACTTCATTATGGCCATTGTTAGAATCTTCACATCATTTTCGAGTTCGTGATCGAAATTGAACTTCACATTCGCTGCTCGTTGCTCGTCATGCCATCTATGGAATTCTTTAGCTGTCTTCTCTTTCATGAATTCAGGTCCATAAAACTTTTTGTCTGGAATCTCCTCGAATTCTTTGCTCCAATTCTCTTCGACATTGAACATATGAGGGAAAAATCCTTTGACCACTTTTTCTGGGAAACCGAAACACTTTGGAAGTCCTTCCAGTGCCATTTGAAAGAAACTCAAACTATCGATAAAGTCCACATTATTGACAGGAATTTTGAGTACTTTATTCCCATTAAGAATCGGCATAACTGTGTCAGCGAAAGAACGAGTGAAGATATCTCGAAGAATGAAGTGGGCATCATATCCTTTGGCGTTATGAGCGAATGCATAAATTCTTGACTTTGGTTTCATAGCCTCAGCTCTGACCGCTAAGTCTTTAAACAAATAGTCGTTGAAGTCCTTAACGCAAGAATATCCTTTGAATGTTCGGAATCCGATTCCACAAGTGTCACAAAAGCCTGTTTTCTCCAATTCTTTCTTATCCCAACAAGCAGTACACACAGTTTCTAAAAAATCAAGAATTAATTAATAAAAGCTAATAAAAGATAATTAAAGTTTTCAATTCTTACGTGAAATCAAAAGCATAGCTTTGTGATTAGCATTTCCTTTTCCGTCCTCAATAAGCGATGATTCGATATCATAGCAAACTATAATTTTATTGATCTCATTTTCTTTTGAGAGTTTATCGACATCTAATGGCTTTATGTAACAATAATGTGGCTGTTCAGTGTATTTTTCGCTACAATTATGGCATTTGAATTCGCCGCAAACGTGATTCTTTAATGGATTCTCGTCTTTTGGATTTGATTTGAATGTGCACTCACATTCAGGACATCGAACTGTAAACTTACATCTGAATCCACTTCCGACTTTGACCAAATGATTTTGATAACATTTGAAATTAACAAAGTATTTGTTACAGCCATCGCACTCGACTCTATCTCCACCAGAACAGATTGGAAATCGGCCACAAACAGTACAGATATTCTCGCATTTGTGGTAAACGGAAGCGTGAGCCAAATTACAAGAACGGCAAACGAATTCGGATTCGCGATACATCTCAATATTTCGGATAAAATTGAAATGTCTTTTGCCAGTTCCCAGTTGTTTGTGCCATTCGAGATAGATTTCCTGTTCTGTGCCTTGGAATCCATTCTTAGCGAATCCATTGAAGACTGTATTTTGAGTATTATCTGAGTCGATGATAATCAGATAATATCCTTTTGAAATCAAATATTCGTTCATATATTTGTGATGATAACTGCCATCACCGCCATCATCACCGAATGCCTTCTTGTAATCGAAACAAATCCTGATATCACAGTTCGGATCAGAACAGTCTTCCGGTTCCTCTGCTTCTCTATGAACCTTAAGATGCCAAAATTCGTTGGCATCTCTCATCAGTGTAAGTGCGCAATTCTTTTGATGCTTATCGACATAACCATCACCGATCAGTTTACGCCAATCGTCCCTATTAGCACTCCGGTATATATCCGGAATTTGACTGAATCCATCGGAATAGTACTTCATTCCAACAGCAATTGCTCGATAACCGCATAAGACATCTAATTATTTTATTTAAAATTAAGAATTAATTTTTACAATTCATTGAAAACATTAATTAAGTAAAACCTGTTGTATTTTTAATCACAACTTTACTGTGTATCTTTTTATCGGAGGCTTCTTGAGTTGAAACGGGAGCTTTCTTTTTACTCGAATTGTAATGTCTTCCGCTTCTAATTGGGGCTTTTACGACATAAACTCGAAACTCGAATTGACTGAATATCAAACTCTTTTTCGATTGACTGATAGACTCGGCTGCAGTTGCGAACTCTGTTTCATCGAATTGGCCAATTGGTTTCGAATCTTTCAAATTGAATAAAAAGTTAATTAAAATTAAAATTAAATTAAATACTATTAATTACTTATAAAAATTGGTTTGTTTTTCATCAGTTGATTACTGAATACTGCCACACGATAATGGTCTTCAGGAATGAACCGATCTTTTCCGAAGACATCTTCCATCAAACGGCGATAGAAGTAATTGACCTCTGACTCTAATCTTTGAAAACTGTCGCCTTCCTTCCAGTTCTTTAAACGCAACTTTACTTTGACCCGACGGACGAATTTGGTCTGATGAAAACGAACGTTTTCGCTCTCACTTCGACTGAGGATTTGGGACTCAATCAATGGTTCGTTTGCTTTGAAAATCAATAAAAATGTTAAATTAAATTAATTAATTAAAAATAAGGGAATACTTACAACCAGTCTGTTCGATTTCAGACATTGGTTCTTCATCGGGAACTGGTTCTCCAGATCCGATCTGATTTGGATTGATTCCATCCATTTCGAGCTCGTTTTCGACTTATTTCAAAAATAAAATAAAAATTTAATTAAATCAGATATTAAAAACAAATCAAATGAATTTTTTAATACCTAATTCGTCCCAAATTGGTAGCTCTTCTTCAGGACTCGGGTCGGGAACAGCCGATTGATGCAAGGCCTCAAGTTCGGTACCGTCCAGCACTGACTGTATCGGTACTCCCCTATCAACACCTACATCAATGCGAGGTCTTTTGACCATTGAGCCTGAAGACTCGAGGGATTCGCCATCCAAACGCTTTGAGCTCTTTAAGGATTCGCCATCCAAACGCTTAGATCTCTCCAGGGAATCGGTGGCCAAACGCTTTGACATCTTTGACGTTAATCGACTTTTAAAATAATTTTAAAATGAAGTTAAAAGTAAAACTTTCACTCGCCTGAGTTAAGTGAAATGTGATCTCTTCTCTCAAGGGTCCTCTCTTTTATACCATTATCTTGAGTTCTCTAATCGTTAGGTTTTTGAGTCCACATATTGTTCGTTTAGCAAAAAGTGTGGCTATGACACCGAAGTGCACCTGTTTTAGCTTAGGATTAAAGATGACTGAAAACTCTTAGACTTAAAATTTCTAACTTTACTTTCAAACTAAGCCGATTAAGTCTTTCATTTCTAAAATTTCTCTTTTCTAACTTTTATTTTAATAATTATATGAATATTTTTATATGTAATTAATCAGAATAATGAGTAGAATAAGAATATCTAATTTGTTTTTAAATTATATCATTAATTATTCATTTTCATTAAATTTTGAATAAGTTTATTAATCCTTTTACTCTAACTTTACTCTAAAACTAATCCTAGCACTAACTATACTACAGACTCTCTCACTAAAGGATTAAACTCAACACTAACTCACTAATCTTTTAGAGCTCTCTATTCTAATCCTTAACAGGTGTGCTTCGGTGTCGCAGCCACATATTTTGTGAAACGGACTAAGTGTGGACTCAAGAAACGTACTTAACGTGAACTCATTCTAAGCCTTATATAAAGCTGATTAACTCACACTCTTTTCATTCTCTCTTATTTATTAGAGCAGTCACTTATAATTATTTTATAATATCAGCCATTTTTTAAATTATTTTAAACTATTTCAATAATGAATTCTAATTTTGTTATTAAGAAAAGTATGTTTTAATTGTTTTATTGTTTTAATGTTTTATTTATATTTTAATTGTTTTTGTTTTAATTTAAAGAGGTTTTATCTACTGTCTGCGAATTTGCCGACCCTATTCGCTCTAAGGCCGCTGAACGTAACGCCAGGAAACGTAAGGCAAATAAAGAGAAGCGCGAAAAAGAAAGACAAGAAGCTTCCGCCAACACTTCCTGTCCACTCAATGAGGCCTATTATAAGAGTCGAGTCAAGAAAGAGGACAGACGAATGAAAAAGTCTTTCCAAACCGCTCTTAAACTCGCCAACACCGCAGCCATTGAGTCAAAATCTTTGATTGATATCGAAAAGCCGAAGTGGGACTCAGCCGAACAGTTCTCTCGAGTTATGGACGACTTGCCTTTACGTGCCAAATCTCGAAAACTGATGGACACTTCTAATCGGTCAGCCAAATTCAGTCTTCACTTCCAAGAACTTCTTAATCATCCGAAATCAGCTGATAATCCAGGTGAAGACCACAAAGTTACAGATTTTGAAGCTGAAATTCATAAAAGAAAACTTTGTTTCAAAAAATTATAATTATTTTAATTAATTTTAATTAATTTTAAAAAATAAATTCAATTTTCAAACTTTCAAACTTTCAAAACTTTATTTCAAATGATGAAATTGGGCCTTAAATTATCGGGATAAAGTACGTCTTGAATTAAAATTGGACGTAATTTAATGAGACC
>JAQIXD010001082.1:0-17759 GCA_034699985.1 Minunthozetes semirufus
GAGAGAGAGAGAGAGAGAGAGAGAGAATTTAATTTTAAAAGTAATTTGTGTAGCACTTAATTAACCGGGGCTCGTGTCTCATGTAATTATGTTGATATGAAAGAATGTAATTTAATTTAGGCTCATGTGATACGACATTATAGCCGTCAGGATTGCTATACTCTCTCTTTGTCGACCGTAATCTGTACTCTTGTGCCTAAACAAAGTCTGAGCCCAAACATTGTGAGTGAGTGTTCTCCCAGTGTTTCAGTTTTGCATTTTTCAGAACTGAGTCCTCAACTAATTTATTCTCAGATTTAATTCCACACAAAACTCAATAAAATTCCATTCATTTAATACATAAGCCTATTGTGTATGTGTTTTGTTATAAATATAATTAACAGAAAATGAAATTTCCAGATCACCACCAAGATCATTTCCTATTAAATTCCTAGTTTAATGTGCTAGCTTCTTACCCCTTAATAAGTTTGATCTCTCTTTTTCTATCAAAGAAAAAGTTATTTTTATAGGGTATTCTTCATCATTTTTAAAATATACCAAGAATAAAAAATGTGTATGACCTTGATCATCACAGAGAAATCAAACTTAGATTTTAATTAAAGTTTCAAATTTCTGTTTGAAATATCAAAAGCGTGAGAATGAAGAAAATAATTAACAGAAATAGAGTATTGTATTGAATGCTATTATATTGACATAAATAACATTATTAACGGTGAATGGCATCACATTTATTGATAGATTAGAAAAATAATTAATCTTTTATATTATATACAAAACAATTAGTTGTCTAAACAATGACTAAAATTTCTTCGAAATACAATTGAAGCCAATGTTAACCGAGAGGTGAAATGAGTCGATACTAATGGCTGGACAATGGATTCCTTGGCTCCGACGCCGGTATAGAAATACGTCATTCCGGACGACTTAACTCTGGGCACTCTATTCTCGGTAGAGATTGACTCTTATTATATTAAAGTCATGAGTTTTGCACAACTCGTCAGTCATATATTGACACGACTTTATTGTGTAATGTCTTTCCATTCAAATCAAATGCAGTTATTTATTAGTGACGGAGCTCTTCCAGCTCTTCCAACACTCCTCTAATACGTGTATTAAATCTATTTATTGTACACTAAACTGATCACAATTTAGACCATTATTTCGATTAGCGTTAACTCAACCATAAAAATCATAAGCCTTTTGTTAAATCTCTTGAAATTATGTTTCAGTAAAATCTTTTTGTATTAAAATTCTCTTTCAACAAATGAATTCATTATTCTTGACATTTGTGCAGAAAATCTTTAAAAACATAAACAAATTCAAACTAAAGACAACTCACTATAATATTTGATTTTTTTGGTGATTAGCCAGGATCAGTCTCCTGGTTAATTCATTTTTGTCATTAAATTTAATGAAATAAATGCCATAAAAGCGTTTTTTAGCTAAAATATAGATAATAATTAAGATAATAATAGAGTTTAATAATATGATAAAAATGAAATCCAAACACATTTAATGAAATTTAGTGTTTGAAAAGCAAAACACTATTCAATTGAATAAAAAGTAGAAAAACATTATATAATTGAAGTATACTTTACTATACTTTAGATAAACTCAATTTACAGTAAAAATACAGGAATTGAGGAAAACGGAGAGAAATCAAAGTAAATAAATCTTATTTTTCAATTAGATTTCAAACCAAGAATGTATGGGAAGGTATGGGAAGGCAAGTAAAACATTTTTCTCTCCGATTCTTTAGCGCCAAATACTAGGAGACCACTAAAACACACATATAATAGAGATTACGCTATAATATTATGTATACCAGAGTTGTATATAAGTTATATTTTTGAGTCTAATGTTTGTTCAGTGCAAATGTAATTTGTGTTGTATTATTGGTGGCACATCCACATCCATTTAAAGCTAAAAAGTAGCTCTCAGTTGAGAAATATTCCGATCCTTTGATGTTTTTGAAACATTTTCTAGGATTGGGTTCGCCATCCATTCCCATCCATTCCATTAACGTTTTATGTATTTTGAAAAAAAGCTTTTGCATTAAAAACGATATTCGTATCCATCCTCTGGTGCTGTCACTTATGAAAATTCAACGGATTGTGTGTATGACTCGCAGGTCTGCAGTGCCGGGTCTGGCAACTCAGCCACCTTTGGCACCAGTATTAGTTGGGCAAATACAGCTTATTGCTAATTGAACGCCATTTCCATTACTACAAGTGCACCACGAGTGGGCTTACATAAGAGTGAGAGCTGGTACTACTAGCTTATGCTTGTGCTTATGCTTATGCTGGGTGAATAGGCTTTATTCGTGATTGGGTCGCACCAATGCATGAATATTTTATTTCCATTCCATTAACGCCAATCTGTAAATTCACTATATATTGCTTTTTGCTTAAAATACTGATTCACTTTACTTCGGGCAGTATTTAAGTTATTCGCTGAACATTTTCCCTGAACCTATCGGTTGCTATTCTGTACTCTCAACGCAAATAACAAAATTTCATTAAAATTAGAAAATTTGTTTAATAGATGACATTCAATAGATAGGCAATGATCTCATCGTTTAGATATGTTTTCCTTTGATTTGTGGATAGTTTTGGAAAATTCACAAAACATTCAATTATTTAATGAATTTAATGAACCGAAAAAAGACTAATCGATAGTCTGTTAAACGAAATTATTTTGAATTTGTTTTTCTCACAAATAATATAATTTGTTGATTGAAATAATGATTTTCATGTTTGTTTTGTTTGCTATTAGTCTAGGATTTAATGTATTATAATTATTTAGCCCTAGCACTAACACTAACACTAGCACTAGCATGGTATAATTAGCTAATGTTTACATTGAGTCCATACTCTTGAAAAAGCGATTCCAATAAACTAATTAATTGAAGAAATTAATTATATTTCCAAACAAAAACTCGTATATAAGTCTATATAATAATAAATTTTGGAGAAATTTCTTCTTCTAATTAATTATTGGGAAAAAAATGCTATAAATTATTTTAATAGTTATTTTAGTGGATATAAATTTTTATCGATGAGATTTAGACAGTTATTTATTGACTCAATGCGTGGGCTTTACGTCGACGCTTTGAATATTAAATTTGTTGTTTGAATTTTGCAGTAAATTATCAGTGCAAAAATATTCATAATTGGCAATTAATGACCCAGTTCAAAGCTACAATATCATAAATCAAAGACAATTTTTTCTACAAAAATTAACTTTTGATTTAATGAGTCAAACATTTATTTAGTTTTCGCTTATAGTTTAGAATATTTGAGATTATTTTCCGATATTTGCTATAATAGAGTCATTAATATTTCATGTTTTCAATTAAGGATTTTGCGATCAAATCATTTGATGAATGGCTACTAATTAGTCCATTGAATACCATTTGTATGAAGAGATTGAATATATTCGGTCTTTTGTGGCAATAATTTGTAAAATCTCTTCGTTTAGTGATTTTTATTCAGATATTTGTGTGAAAAATATTATATAATTTTTTGAACGAAAAGTTCATTATTTTCTACGATTTAATCGTCGACTGAATACACGGTTTAGGAGATCTATTGAAAGAAAAGATTGGATGAAAAATACATTAATATATTTAGAAAAGTTTTCGCTCCAAATCTCACTGACAAACGATTGGTAGACAAGAGATACGATTGTAAAATAAAATACTGAGAAAAAATGCAAAACCAGAGAACAGAATAGAAGTGAAAGTTAGTGTCGATATTGAGTAGAGTTAACGCTATTATATTGTATATGAAAATTGAATGTTTGAGTTGATTGAGTGAGAAGAGGGAGAGACAACTCTCTGCCACTGATTTCTTCTCACTGTTTGTTATGTCAGAGGAATATATTGAATGAATAGATGGCTAACGAGTTTCACATTAGCCACTGATTCGCGTTTAAATCAAAACTCTCGGTCGAGCGGTTCACTGGCAGAGCACAGGCATACAGTTTAACCGCAAACCCTCTTATCTGAGAGTTTGAGCGCCATTAATTCCGACATTAGTCGGCATACAATCGTTTGCAAAATTTAATAACATTTTTCAGTCACTTCTCTTAGGGTTTTGTTCAGAGAAATAAGTTTTAATATCTCACTCAACACAATATCGGGTCCAACACTATTAAGAAATGTATTTTAATGTCAGCTCTTTTTTCTCTCTCTCTGAGACTCACTTTTCCTCTTTTGAATGCATGTATTCCTCTCCGCAGAAAAAAATATAATTATGTGTCGTCTCTAATGGCCTTTTGATGCCTTCGACTAAATAATTATTTTTTTGTCGTCTACTCCTATGTCACAGATTTTACGCACATTTTTCAAATTATTTTTTCCTGACATTAGACTTATATAATATAAGTTATATTCAAAGTATTCAATGTTTTTCATATTTAATTAGTTTTTTTTCGCTAATATTCTTAATAATATATATCTTTTCCAAAAGTTTTGCTTTTTCGGCGATTTTTAAAAATTCTTAGAATATAAACATTAAGTTTCACCAAGTTTTTGGTTAACTGTTTCTCTAATGGTTTTGTTATTGATTTGTTGTTTTTGAACTAAAATTTATAAAGACTTTCATTCATTGTTTTATTTTTTATTATTAAATTATCATTTGTTTTAATTTTAAAAATAAATAAATAAATTTATTATTATTCCAAATAAATATCGATAATGAATATCAACAAATCCATTGCAAATGACATTAATATTGAGATCAAATAAATCTCTTTATTCAATATGATGTCATTTTTCGCAATAATATAATAAAATTATTGCAAATAATATTACATTAATTTATGAATAAATTTAGTCATATATTAATCAAATGATATTTACTGCTATTATTTCACAAAAATTCTCCATAAATAGGAGTTTTATTAAACTTTGAATTATTGTTAGACTCATATTATGTGAGCCTTAATAAGAATAATAGAATTTATGTCTCAATTATTATATTTTATTTCAAAGTTTTTCAATTTTTCTCTCAAATAGAAAACAATTTATTGTCTTTAGATTTTGTTTTGAATCAAATTCTTAGACAAAAGGAAATTACATTAAATCGTTTGAGTAATGCATCGAATGAGATATGAGTGAACACATCAATACTGTGATTGTAGATAAGGCTGTGCTCGATATCATTACACTCAAATTGGTTTGTCATTTGTGGTCGAGAGGCCAATACGGGTCCAAATTATTAGAAGACGGCACACGTGGGACAACTGAAACAAACAGCCTTTCTAACAATGATGTCCAGAAAGAGGTAATCAGTTTTCAACGACATATCTAACTATAACTCCCGCTATAAGTGAGAGTTTTTCAACTTTTTTCAGTCTCTAATTAGTTAAAGTATTAGCTTCAGTGAGTCATCTCTCTAGAGATAGAGTCTGTACATCTCTGGTATATTTTGTGCGTCAATTAGTGGTCATAGAAATGTTTTAAAGCAAAGTTAGTTCATTTAATTTATTGGTTTGCAATTACGGCGAGTGAATGCATTTTGAGCCATAACTGAAATTATATTTGTGGGATGGGATGGGAGACGTGCCTCTGCATACAAGTGCATTACTGTTAGTCCATTTTTTGGTCCATTTTGTGATTTAAATATATACTTAAAACACATTTCAATAGAATAATGGAAAGTAAAGTGCAATTCAGTGGATAGAGGATAGAGTAAAGCATTGGAGCATTTGTTGGCCAAACATTTGTCTCTCACATGCGATACAGACATAGAATTTGGTTTAGTTTTAGTTTCAATTACTGGTATGGAGTCGTACACCAGTGAAGAGCACTGACTATTCGCACTGTTTTGCAGCCAATGTTTGCACTGTTAGCAGATTCAAAGCATTTTCATTAAGTGTATGGAAAAATCCAATTAATGCAAGAGCAAAGAAAAAGCAAAATTTTTGTATCTCATTAAAAAGCTTTCAAATTATCGAAACAATTGTTTTGATTAATATTAGTTCGAAAGAGGCTCTGAAGAAGAGAGGACTCAGACAATGGTTTAGCATTTCATTCATTAGATGCATTAAATTATACGGCACCGGCATCGGTGCCCTCTCTCTATCTCTCACTCACTAATAAATTAAGTAAAATCTTTATTAAATTGAAATACCGGTCCAGACATCAAACATTTCAATTAAATATATGAGAATAAAAAGAAAACTAATTTTCATTACTTTTTCGACTAATCATTAAAATTATTTATTAAATTATTCATAACTTTTAATATCTTTAATATTATTAAAATTATTTTAGTAATTATGAAAATCTAATAATAACTTCATTCGTAATAAAACATTATTAACTGAGTGAAGGACTTCTCTTTAAAAGGAAAAACATATATTTTTTTGCGAAAAAAACATTATTATTATTAAATTGTAATTTTCTTTTGCAAATATATTTTTTTCATTAATTTGAATGAATGTATAATTTAATCTATAATTCACTATTGAATGACTTTTCTATTCTTAATGTGAAGAATATTAGATTACGATTAGAATTGAATAAATATTTGCGAACTATAATTGAATTTTAAAATCGATTCCAATGTTAAAAACGTCGGCAAACATATAATGCAATTATATTCTGTGCCATAATATCAATGAAGTTTTACCGATGATATCAAATATTTAATAGAGGAAAAAAGGTTGTTCTGCCAAAATTAATAATATTTTCTATACTGAAATACACTTATCCACTGAATTATTGAATATTATCACGATTTTTATGAGAAATTATTTTACATTCAATTAGTTTTCTTCTTATTATTTCTGTTTTCATATATTAATTTCAGTCCTTTTTAATGGAAAACAGAGAATAAACTTATTTTCGATTGAAATTACTTTCTTTTCCAACAAAATTACATATATTTTATTAATAACTTTTCAAAACAAAACAAAATTGCAATTAAATTGAAAAATATTTCTTTTCATTAATCGAAACAAAACTAAAACTTAAATATCGGATGAAATTTCATTTTCACTCCAAAATGAAAAACAAACTTAATTTCAAATTTGATTAAAATATTTCTCTTTTTTCTGTTATTAAAACAATTTTTGAATAATAATGAATTCGTTGCACAGAATTGAAAGAATTGACTCTAAAATTGAGTTAAACGAGTCGGGAGAGAGAGAGAGAGAGAGAGAGAGAGAGAGAGAGAGAGAGAGAGAGAGAGAGAGCTTATGAGTATTTGAGAGCTTCGGGCGCTAAGAATTAAGTGGAGGTCTTGTGAGGTGAAGCCATTCGATCATTGGAAGCGTGACAACTGAATTGGCTAACATTTATACCATATATACCAAAGTTGTGACCATCGCCTCAAGACATTAATTTCAGTCTCGTATTAATAGCTTTCAATTCTCTATTCATGCGCTTCACAGACACTCTTATTAACTCATATTTGCCTCAACCCATAGATGTGTTCAGGATTTTCGTGGATCAGAATATATAAAGTATTGAAATGAGTCAACTCTTCCATTAGTCCGAACGCCGATCGCTGTATAAATTAATAGTTGCCTTCAATTTTCTAATACATATCTGGATATTAAATCAAGTATTTTAATTGATCATGGTACAAATGGTACATATGGTAGACAACTGGCATAAATGAACAAAAATATAATCCTATTAAAAGTTTTGACATTGAATTTAAATTGCAATTCTCTGATTGAATGACAGACGAAAAGTTTACAAACAAAGTACACTCGATTAGGAGTGGGACCCATCCTGACTGTGGCACTCAATAAATGGTATTTTAGTCTGAGCCACAGATCAATCAAAACCCCACATCACTTGATTCATAGGAGGAGTGCGCTCTCACTCTCACCATTAGCCTGTGTTTTGATAGTATGTTTCCATTTATTGTATTTGAACGAACATTACTGTCAAATCATTTCTATTAAACACCACTTTTTAAATAAGTTCCCTTCCCTTCCCCTTCGCACAACCCTGCAAAACATTGAACGCATCACTCGTCTGATTCAAACAAAATTTTAATTATAATTCAGAAGAAAAATATTTTTCTCTCATTAACTAAGTGTTCAACAAATCATCTTTTCATAAGATCTGAGTTATAATAATAATAATAATAAACTGTGTTTTGGCAACAATTTTAATAAAATCATAGTTTAATGAATGAAAAGTTTATTCTTAGATAAATGTCTTTCTTTTCATTCTGTGTGAAGAATAGGAAAGACTAATATTTCAGCCAAAACTTGATATCTATTTAATTTTTGTTTCCTCTAATAATGAAAGCGAGAAAAAAGTTTTTTCTTTAATAAGTGATAATTTCTTTCAGTATTTCTTATTTTTTAATCATTTTCTTCATATCATATGAATAGCCGTTTCGGAGCAAAATATTTCATTAGTTTAATATCAGAGATGAAGTCATAGGGAGAGTGGTTTGTTTGGCGCACGTGCTAACAGTTGCAGAGCTCTGGTGGTGAACAGTGCCGCCGCTCTGATCTGGTGCTCATTGAACGCAGAGCTGCAAATTTTATACAGTATTGCGATTGTGAGACAACTGGAGAGCACTGCACTTAACATCGGATGCATGAAAGAGAGCGTCAGTTGTTTGCCATCAGTGCTAACGAAAGGACGCAAACAGTTCTCAATATTGTGTCAAACCTCTCGTTTCAGTGCAATAGTAGTAAATTGGAAATCCAATCAGACGGCTATTTGTGTGATCATAATATGCTGTTCCCTCAAATTCATTGCTCTCCACTCCTATAAAAGGACAATACACCCAACAAAACAGTTCATAATGAGTGACAAACTTTACTCGTGTTGAGACCGATCGGCACAACCAACTGTGTATTGACCGGTGCGTCGCAATCATAAAGTTTATAATATCTTATGAAAAGTTAGAATCAGTACATTTAAGTCATAATCGGTGGTGTGTTTGGTCTGTTTGGTCTAATTTGTCGATTTGTGGCAAATCTTTTGCTAAAAATTATTATGAGATCAAAAAGCAAAGCCATGTCAGCAATAAATAAAACGCTGAATAATTCAAAGCAAAATATCAGTGGTAATAATGTCGGTGCCAATAGCAGTGGCTGCACGACAACCACCACCAGCACAGGCAGCACAGCCAATATGACAAGTAATGACATTTTGACTTCAAATCATGTATCACAGCTCCAAAGTTTATCGTCAGCCAAATCGAGTTCAACCAATGCTCCGGAATGCTATGGATGTCATAAAGTTATTAAAGAAAGATATCTTCTCAAAGCCCTCGACCATCTCTGGCACGAAGATTGTCTAAAATGTGTTTGTTGTGACTGTAGACTCGGTGAAGTCGGTTCCACTCTTTTCACTAAAGCAGATCTCATTTTATGTAAACGCGATTACCTCAGGTCTGAATACCTTTCCTTTTGATTCATTTGACTTTTTTATTCACTTCTTTATATGATTTTCTTTTGGTTTTGTTTTCTTCACTCAATTCTTGAGTAATTCAGTGATAAATGTCTTTAAAATAACTAATTTTTCTAAAAAACTCTAAAACTTTCTTAAAGTTAAAGTTAGGTTTGAATTAAAACCCTTTTGAAAGAAAAACAAAACTAATTTTGAATTTTGAGTTAAAAATGTGTTTTTCTTGTAATTGCATACATAGTATCACTTGTGAAACGTTGTGAATAATTTTTGCCCAAAAAATCCTCTTCATATTAAACAAGAAAAATATGACTCAAATTAATCAACAGAACCTTAATATAACTTCTCATTCGTTTGATTTTCATATAAATTATTTAATAAAATGCAATCTTTGAGGCAAAAGGAGAAGAGTGAGCACAGAATGAGAATAAAACTGCGAAACTAATCAATTTGTGTCTGAATTTTCTTCACAAAACACATTATAATTGTTTTGTGAAAAGGAATCGTTTCTGAAATAATTTGTTTTCTTTACTGTCTTTCTCTTCACATACTATTCCTCTATTTTTTGATAGAAAATCCATTTGAATAATAATGAGCGAAGAAATAGATATTTTTCGGGGACTTTCACTCCAAACAAATTATAAGAAAGTAAGAAATAATTATATTTTCTCATTTGAATAGGATGTTCGGCGCGACCGGCCTCTGCTCTGCCTGTAATAAACAAATCCCAGCCTTTGAAATGGTTATGAGAGCCAGAGGTAAGGAATACTTTCAATTTGCAAACAAAATAAAAAAAAAGTTTAATTCAGTTTTGCTTTTGTCGTGAATTCAATTTTCGTGTTTCGACTCTTATTTACAAACAGTAGTAATACTGTTGTATTCGTACAAAATTTTTGATTAAGAAATCCCTTTATTTCGGTATAAAAATCATTAAAAGTATTTATTAAGAGAAGAAAGAAATTTAATTAACTTTGCTTTTGTTGGCCAATACAGGGATGCGAACGGAAATAATCGCTCAAATTCTGATATTTTAATTAAAAAATAGAATTTCAATCCAAATGTATTCGAATCAAAAGGTCTGAACACTGAAGAGAGTATTGAAAAACCAGAATTCAGTTTCAATTTAATGCAATTCAGATTAAACTCTATTTTCGTCGGCAATAAAATCCAATCAGACTTTTAGCAAACCTTTAATTTAAGCCCAAAATAATAATAATAAAAGTCTCTGATTTAGGAAATTAAATATTGATTGAATTGATTGAATGCTTTCCAACATTTAGACCAAAATAATGATCAAAAATAAGAAATAAAATTCAATCAGACATTAAATACATCCCCAAAGAATCAGAGGAGCAAAACTAGAGATCAATCCTAACAGAGCCTTTGATTAAATGTTATCCCTTATCCTAAAACCTTATGATTAAAGCTGAGGAAGAGTCAAACAGACCTGTACTCCCATATATTGCGATCCGTTTCTCATCTCTAAGTAAAATAAAATATTTGTTATGAAAGAAATCCAATAAAAATTTAATTTTGAAGAATTCAATACTAATATATATTTTGCTCATATCTGCTATTTATAGGAAACGTCTATCATCTGGAGTGCTTCAAATGCGAGGCCTGTTCTCATGTAATAATCAAATTAAATATTATTTTTTCATTTGATTCCTAATATTTATTTTTGGTCAGAATATTATAATTAATTTAATGCTATTAATTGAGTTTTGATTAGTTGATTGACGTATGAAAACATTATTACTGTTTATTAATAGATATTTTATTTTTGTATTTAAATTGTGTTCATCTCTATAGAGGTTCTGTGTTGGCGACCGATTCTATTTATACGACAACAAGATTTTGTGTGAATATGATTACGAGGAGAGAATGGTTTTCGCGAATCTCAACCAAATGACGAGTTTGGACCACATAAAGCGTCAAACACAGGAACTGGTGGAGGTGTGCGATGGCTCAAGTGGTTATGCCAGCGGTGATTCACCCTTCGAGACCAATCGGTAGGGATATTCACAAATTGCCGACAAAACTATTATATAAATTATATGATAGAAAAAAATCAGAACAATAACTAAGACTCTGAACAAAGAAACAGTTAAACAGTTGTATAATAATTACTGTTATTATAATTAAATGAGAATTTCTTCTCTCATTTCACACACAAAACGCTAAGTGTTGTAAAACTCATGAAAATAACAACTCATAAGAAATTTGATTAAAAAACATATATTTAACGAAAGAATTTTAAATACATTTAATAAATCAAAGGTCTGAGCGAATAGAGTGGAGGGCACACACAGAAAGAGAGAGACTATAAAAAATTAATTACTTGGAAATAAATTGAGAAAAAGGTTTTTACTTGATTTTAATGACAGTTATTTGAAAGGCTCAGCCATTTAAACGGATTAAGTTTTTTAATCAAAAATTGCTGTATTAGTGTTAGTGTTGGGCAGTCCTTACAAATGAGCAAGATCAATCCAAAGACACGGAAATAATACATTCTTTTCATTCATTTATTAAAAGTTTGAGAAAAGTTATGTAACTCTTATTAAATTCTAATACAAAAACACAGTCGAACCTCTTTTTATCAGTTTTTCTTAATAATAATAATAATTAATTATAAGAAAAATTGTTTGAAAGTCGAGTTTTATAAGAAATTAGTGAGAGTTTTGTCCGTTAATTGTTTTTTCGAAAATCAATTTTTAATTACTGGTATAATCTTGGAAATCCTTACCAGGATTTTCGTGATTTTAATCAAAATTGTTGGACAGCCGTCGCATATAATTTTCATAACTTTAGTAATCCATATACACCTCTTCTGCAGACCTGAGAGCACCGGTCGATATGTTGTGCTATTATTGCTATGAAAGTAATTGAAAAATGAAAGACCATTCGCTTAATTAATTTTTCTGCTAAAAGCACTTCCACTTCATCAGAGGGTTTGCACACAAATAAGTTAATTGTTTGCACTCAGAGTCAGCCATAAAGGGCTCATTTTATTCACCAATTTTTCTGATTTACTAAAAATAATGGCTTAAATTTAAGATAGAATGAGATAGAATGAGATAGAATGAGATAGATCATTTTAATTTAATTAATTATGAAAATTAGTTTAATTTAATGGCAAAAACAAACTACTCTTTCACCAAATTAAAAACTAACACAAATATAATTTTGGCCAAAACTCTCACTGACTCTGCATTTAAATTGGTGTCTGAAAAAATCAATTTAATTGATAATTCAAAAGTTTTATTGCTTTTTATTCACTAAAAATTCAATTAACTCCAATTCAATCAAATTTCCGATTTATTATTCATTAAAAATTTAATTTGTTTTTCTCTATTAAATGAATGAATGAATGAATTACTGGAAATTCAGTCTTAAATAATAAAAATGTAATAAAAGAATAATAAGAGTGAAAAAGAGGGACAGACTCTCAGACAGACAGTCAGAGTCTTAAGTCAAGAGTGTAATAGAGGTTTTACTATAGAATAATGGGAATAATGGACACAAATATTCTATTAGAGTAATAAAGTTAGAAACAACATCACAAAAATCATTAGATGAGGGAAACTCATAACAAAAAGCTCAGGGTATGTGCAGATGAAAGGCATGAACGGCTGCACAGACTGCCAGGTATTACACGACTAATAAAACTAATACAGCAATTGATGTAAAACACATAACACACAGCACTGAATGTGAGCTAATATTAAGGATAAAATAATAGTCTTTCTCTCTCTTCCCAAATGAATCTTAAACTCTAATATAATATAATAATAAAGAGATGTAAAGAGAGGACAGAATAAGAATTTTATTACATAATGTATTGCTGTACAGCTCTTAGCACTTATTGTATTCTAGTTTTTTGTTGATTATTATACACTTAAAGCGTGAGATTAATATATTTAGATGAGAAACCAAATGAGCAGAGAGTGAACAGTATGTGAACAGTCAGTCAGTCTAAGGGACAGACAATGAGAAAAATGTTGTCGATTATCATATTAAAATCGTTGTTCGGATATCTATTATATATTTTAATATATATTAATATTAAATATATTATAGATATTATAAACACATATAAAATACGGGCGAACAGAGAGTGCAATAACTTTCGGTAATATTAAATTCCTCGCATATATTCCTTAAATTAAATTATAGATAAAAATGAATATTAATATATTGTGAACGCATTTTCATAATATAAGTGAATAAATTGCTGAATAATAATAAACATTAAACAGTTATTTCACTAAATATATTAATTTGATGTACAGTTTGAATGTGTAAATACGATAAAACAAAATAACGAAAATTATATAAAACAATAAAAAAACAAATCCAATTGTAATGTATTTCAATTCTTTCTCTTGTTTTTGAAACCTATTTAATGATCTATGAAATGAAGAAAATGCTATTGAATTGAATAAAAGTTACTTTATTTGCAGTCAAACCTTAAGAATACAACATTTCTTCTCTCAATTCTTTCATAGTTTTTATTTTGCATTAGTTTTTGTTATTAAGGAAGCGATGCATTAGGATAACAGCCGTTTTCTTATGGTATTGTAAGTGAGTTATTCTGTGCTCTCATATTAACAGGAATTTCGGTTTAAAAAGTTTGCAGAGGAAACGCTTCCTCTACTCAGCAATGGGTTGAGACTCGCTTTTCGATACAGTTTCTGATCGAATCCAAAGACATAATAAAACACTCAAAAAATAGTTAAGTTTATTCACAGAATAAAAGTTGGTTCGGATTTTAATTAATTTTCAAACCGAGTGTATAATTAGTACACAATTTATGGCTCTCTTTCATACATAAAATAGATTTCATTGTATTCTTAATAATAGTCTATTATTCAGCAAAAAGTTCAATGACAACTAATTTTTAGACAAACTTATTATGTCTGACACAAACCCGTGTTTGAGAGACTCACTCCCAAAGACTTTTGCAAATCAAACGAAATGCTTTTGAGAGTCATTTTTCGGCAATTCTTCCAAATTCTTTTGCGAATAACAACTGATTCATAGCTTTTTTCAAAATTAATTATACGTTTCGTTGGAACAGACTTTTTGCTCATTAACTCATCATTATTTAGATTACAATATAATCAACAAAATAAGAAAATCTGGAAATAAACGGCGAAAATGTGAGAATTGCTGTCAATATGAATGACAAATATTATACGAAATGATCTGAAATTATGTCGTTTATCGGTTAAAAGCAGGGAATGACTCAATATATTGCTCTTTGCATCAAATCATTGAATGCTTTTAAAGTCAACGATTTTGACGATCTTTTAATGCATTTCATATGCAATGAAAGTGTTTGTCATCTCATGTCTGGCCATTAGATACCATTAAGTCTTTGTGGAGCGAAATCTCTCTAAAGGCTTACAATGAACGGCAACTTCAGTCAGGAAACGACCGACCATTAAAGGTGTTATCGCGGTTTGATTCGAGCCCTTCTATGCACACACTTATAGACTGTTCTCCTCATTTAGAGCCCTATCTCTTGACTCGTTTAGGCTCTGACTCAGTGGCGTACAGAGACTCACATCACTGTTAGTGACGGACAGAAAAGTTTAACATTTTTTATTAGAAAATACTTCAGAAATGTTTTCACATTAAGATAAGGCATAGAATTATAGTATTTTCGATAACTTTGACGGAAAACGACCACAATTTGCAAAATATATGCTTTGAATATACATTTCAAACAAATGAGTCGGAATTATTTAAGACCAAAAGTTAATTAGTTTTAAGTCTTGCTCTTAATTACACAAAATGTTATTTATCTGAACGTTAAGAACCACTAATGAGTTATAAGTTTTTATTTATATTTTATATAATTTTTATTAAATTTGTAGAAAATTTGCCAAAAAAAACGATAAGAGAATTGACGCCACTGTTTGAGGATACTATGTTTGAGAAGATGTAAGAGCCTTAACAGTGGACTCAATTCTGGTTAACCACAGACAGCACAGCACAAAACAGCAGTGCAAAGCATTCATCCCTTTTGTTATTTCCGTTTGCGGCCGAATTCCGTCCATCTCTTTAGCAGAGAATAAGAGATAAGCTCTCGAAGAGTACAACTGCTAGCCGTTCCGGCCATTTATTGGATCCACTTTTGGTCCATTTCTCTAATGGTTTCTAATAACGAGATATCATAACGTCTACACAAATATTAAGTGATACCAATAATGAAAAGGAAGAGTACCTCTCAGAAGAGTGCACAGCTATACCACACAAAATGCACTTTCAATGACAACAACAAACACATGGATTGCTATTTGGAAAAGAAGTCAAAATGCAATTTACATTTTTGGCCATTAAATGTCAGAACAGGAAAAGCAGTGCATATAAGAGTTTAAAGGGAAAGCCTTATATGAAAACGTAGTGAAAGTAGTGATGATTTTTGTTTTGTCAGACAATACTAAACACTATTACCAGAGATTCCATTAACGGTTCGCTTCAAAACTTTCAACACTTATTACAAAATGCAATACATTATCAGTTAATGCACTAAACATTAATAAACAAAAACCTTTTTTTTCCAGTAAAGTGTGTACTCAGTCTTCGGTGACAATCGTTGACTACTTTTAAAATCAAAGTCATCTTCTCTTATAACCAAAACATATATCAACTAAACATTGCTTTCAAACAATAAATGCAAACTTTTTATCACAAAAATCAAATCATTTTTCAACATTTTATTCATTGATTTATTGAAAATAAATAAGAATTTAAAGAATAATTTGCTGACGAATTGGCCTTTTGTTGGAACCGCTCCGGTATTAATTGAATTGAGTTTTCACATGAGAAGAGAGACCAAAATCATTAAGTTATTTCTCATTTTCAATCAATTTTGTTCTTCGCTCAGTGTTTTGCTTTTTGTCTGCCTTTATCTCAACCAATGTTTCACTTTATTATCTTTGAAATTAAGGCAACTAATGATTAAATGGTGTAATAGATATACAGTATATAATACTAACGTTGGGTAATGAGAGCCAACAGATTACTGACTCTATCGCTAAATAATCGACAAAATACTTATCTAAATGTCATCTGAGACTAAATTATTGAAAAGTAAATATAGAAACATTCGATAAAATGCAATAATTTAATAAACTATATAAATGATGAGCAGATAAATGAGCCAAAAAGCTATTATCTCTTTTCTCGTTTCAATCAGTCTATCGTTTATAACGTTAGAGAGTAATGTCTTTCATGTCTTTTATGACTTTTGGCTAATATTTCAAATATTATATTATATTCTAATTATGTTTTTGCGGATAAAACACTGCTTTTTGTTAATACAAAACTTTTTACTTAATTCTGATTTCTATCGAATTAATTGATATAATTATGAAAATGTTTTATAACAAAAGGTTTTGTCAATAGTTTGAAAATAATTTGCTTTTAGAGTAAAAAAACATAAAATCCTTCAGAAATTAATGAATTTCTGAATTTAAATACTTTTATAGAGTCTTATAAAGTTTTATAGTCTAAAATTTTATTGGATTTTAATCGATAATTACGAATATATTTAGAGGCAAAATAAACCTGCAATCAATTCCTAATTGATTTTTGTTGTATAAGAAGTTTTGTTGTTGTTTTTGCGCCAAATATAATAACTCTTATGAGATGACAGCTCTGAATATATAATTAATGTAATTTACTCATTGAATTCATGCAAAAATGCAATTTTATTAATAATTTTATGAATTAATTTTGATTTATTTGACGTTTAAAAGTAGTCAAATGTCAGGACTCCATTCAAAGAAAGTTTTTTTGTCTTTACTTCAGATGAAGTTTCTTATCATTTGTTGAATCTCTTGGTTTTTGAAGAATTTGGGTTTACATCAGATTTATTGCAGATTCAAGACTTGACTCTTAAGTCACATTTGAAAGAACAAAACAATTGACTAATATTTTAAAACTTGGATTTTATTTCTAATCGCAATTCATCGATAAATCGTGAGTTTAATGAATGTTTTGTCAAAATTCCAGGAAATTTCAGTCTTTCAATATAACGAAGGTCTCCAAATTAAACCATTAGACTGATTGACGTTTGCAAAAAATGCTTTTGGCTCAGGTTAATATTGGCTAATCAATTTTAATGTTGGGGTACATTTAAAATAACCTTGCATTGTATCTTTGCAATTTATTATTGAAGTTTTTAATCATCCATATTCTAAATATTGAGCCAAAAGCCGCGGAAATTCCCGTTAATTACATTTACTTACAAACAGGGATGTCGAAGGTCTCCGGCCTCAGGGGGTGATTTTTCCGAGTCGAGTTCAGGGGGGTGATTAGGGGGGTGATAAAATTAAAAATTAATTTGGGCTTAATA